>JAQFYQ010003741.1:0-10428 GCA_034694885.1 Buchholzia appendiculata | reverse complement strand
TTTTGCGTGACGTCACGTCGGGCTTACCCCCCCTCCCCCCTTGTCACAGGCTGTCACACTTCAACGACCCCTCCCTCCCCCTCCTGCGTGACTTCATATTTGAACGGCCCCTTGCCCTTCCACATGCCAATCGCATGATTGGTCATTCTCGAATGTTCTGAGTAGCTGCGGCTCTATTTATATATTATGCAAGCCAGTACTTGTCTTAAGTCATCACTAAAAACCTACCTGTATGATAAGGTGTACACTGTGAATTTAGAATGAGTCTGACTATTGTCTTGTTTACATTGAACTGTTTTTTAATCCGTGTTCTCCTGGTAACGGGCATGTTATAAATGCTTGATTATTATTGTCAAGTTTTGTTTCAATGTTCAAGTGTGCCTGTTTGTGTAGGATGTATTTTGAGTTGTTTTGTTGTTGTTCTGTTAGTTCGTAGATTATCTTTACTCAAAGCAGAACAGTATTTGGGACGAGAAGTTCAGTCAGATCTGTCAGGACATGAATCAGCCGGCAACATCGTACTGGATCGCTTCCTCACATAATACGTGCGTAGTACTGCGTACGCTATGTTACACATAATACGTACGGACACTACAAGATATTGCGTACGCACGATAAGCTACACACTACAAGACAGTACAAGATAATACGTATGTACGCTATGTTACACATACATACAACGTACACGTACATGTGCTATGTTGCACGTAACACGTACATGTGCTATGTGGAACATAATACGTACATGTGCTATGTTACTAATAATACGTACATGTGCTATGCTACAAATAATACGTACATGTGCTATGTTACACGTAATACGTACATACGCTATGATACACATAATACGTACATACTCTATGTTACACATAATACGTACATACGCTATGATACACATAATACGTACACGTCGTACATACTCTATGATGCACATAATACGTAGTACGTGCGTACGCCATATTGCGCATAATACTTACGTACGGTACTCTATTTTAGACATATACGTATGATTTGAGTATTTGTGACACTTGTTAAAGTGACTGAATTGTTTGTTTTAACACCTTGTAAATCTTCTGTACTACTCAAGCTCTTTAACATTATCTTGGGTGCTGACTGATGTTTCCAGTTCCGTTTGTTCTGTGATTAGGTATCTGACTGGAGATCAATTTCGTAGTGATTCGTCGACTGAGGCCTACTCTCGTGCGTTGCGCATGGGATGTCGGTGCATCGAACGTAAGCTTGTGCAACTCTCTTAACTCGCTTGTGCAACTCTCTCGGTCTATCATGTCTTCAATGTGTTTCCATTTGTTTGCAAGTGATGCTTGCAACTGTATTTTTTCATGATATTAATTTGTTATGCCTGTATGTCTTTTGTGATTGTTTTGTGTTTTATATGACAGCAGTTTTTGACAATCTTTTAAAATGTTTAATGACATTAAATTATGTTAATTGTATCTGACAATATTTAGTTTCAGTGTCCAGTCTTGCTATTAAAACTGAAGTTAATTATAGCCTGTACAAATCGGTAACTGTGGGCAACTGGCCTCCTAAAAGTTATATATGATTTTTTAGGCATCAACTTTAACTCTAACTTGCATGTCGTAGCATATTTAACAGCCTCCAATTCCAAATTATTTATGATCAGCCCATTTACTCTGAATTTTCATTTTTTTGTCTGCTCGGATTCGATTTTCCACAATCCTTATCTCTTGATTGTGTGATTATCTACCTACGTGTTTTGTAGATGTTGTTGAGATGCATTGATTAGTAGGATGTGTTGAATGCCGGATTTCCAGATGATGCAGTGGACAGCTCATAGTGGTCAGCCTTCTATCAGAAGATGATATACGCGATGAATATGATGATTTGACATCTAGCTTCGGTTTTATCATCATCGTCATCATTTCTTCCTTATCGACATCAAATGTATTGGCACGATCTTATCAACAACAAATAAAATCTCTCTCCATATCAGATGTCCTGTGGTTTTGGTTTACTTCCTTTGATTCCTTGTATCAGCTGTTAATCTTGATTTCTCTGCTCTCTTATGTATAATATGTGTGCAAGAAAGTGATGTATTTACCGCGATGGTTTAAGGGATGGATCGTTGGTTATTGTTGATTGTGTACTACTTGTACTTTAGTCGACTGTTGGGACGGACCGGACAATTACCCGCACATATATCACGGTCACACGCTGACGTCAAAGATTCGCTTCATGGACGTCCTGAAGACGATCAAGGAACATGCCTGGGTTGCATCAGAGTAAGAGAGAGGGGAAGGGGAGGCGAGGGGAACGAGGAGGGAGGGTAGAGGGAGAAAGGAAGAATTGTAATTTGAATATAATAATATAATTTTCTTAAAAAATTATCTTAAACATTGATAAAAACTGCGAATACTAGCTGATGTTTTTTAGTTGTATCTGGCAGGTTTTTAACTGTTGTTATTATTACTGGCAGGTTTGAAATGTCCCATCTTATGTTTTGATTACTGGCGAATGATTGTTGTTGTTATTCTGTATAAAGATTAATGGTAATAGATTGAAGTAATCTGTTGTCCCTATCCTTGCCTATAGATAGCCACTGTGGTAATAGATTGAAGTAATCTGTTGTCCCTATCCGTGCCTATAGATATCCACTGTGGTAATAGATTGAAGTAATCTGTTGTCCCTATCCTTGCCTGTAGATATCCACTGATCCTGTCCATAGAGAACCATTGCTCTATCGCGCAACAACGCAACATGGCCGCCGGGTTCGTCGACGTCTTCGGCGACATGCTACTCAAAGATCCCATTTTATCCAACACCAACACGATGCCGTCGCCCAATCAGCTCAAGCGAAAAATTATTCTCAAGGTGCGTTTTCGTTTTCATCGTCATCATCATCAACACTTGGCGTTATTTTTTTCTTGTCAGACAGGGTTAGACGTTTTGGTTTGTAATATTCATGCACTTTACAACTTTTATATTTTACGCTATTTACAGCAGGACCAAGGCTGGTATGATCTCTGTAGGTGGAAACCCTGACAGATGGTTTTAGGTGTGAAGAATATTAGTGACAGCTTTGTTAAAATGGTGATTACAAGGCAAAATTGAAAAGTGTGTGTGCATGTGCGTTTATCTGTGTGTGTGCTTGTGTGTGGGTATGTATGTATTGTGTGAGTTGTGTGTCAGTACGTATGTGCGTGGCTATGTGTATATGTGGGCAGGCTATTTTCAAGGAATTTAGAACGGAGGGGGGTGTAAACATTTCTGAGAGGTGGTACAAAGACCAAAAACTTTTTGATCCGAGGGGGGTTAGCGCCGCACTAACAAATTTTAGTGCGGCGACCAAAAAAAAGGGTCCAAATTCATTCTGGTTTGGGGGGTCTACATTTTCGGCCGCTTGGGGGGTTCTGGAAAATTACCTGTGTGTGGGTACATATGTGTATATCTCTGTGTGTTTGTGTGTGTGTATATAGCACAAGAAGCTTCCAGAAGGTGATGTGTCGTCCAACGATCTGAAGAACCAAGTCTCTACAGACGAATGTTAGCAGCTTTACTTGCCTACTCTACTTCTTATCTCACTGAATTCTGTTAGGTTTTTGCCGAATCTTTACAGATTTATGCTGATTTACGTTTGTTGTTGGGTCGGATCTTATTTGAGGCATGGGTGATGTTGTCAGACACAGACAGCCTGGACGTGTGGAAAGAACAGGCGACAGTTATTAGGTAAAGGCATGCCAGTTTCTGGATGTGAAAGGGAAATAAGGCAAAGACAGGAGTAGAAATACTTGGAAACACAAATATGGTGTATGGATATTTATTTGTGGTTATTAGATTACCGCTTAGATTTCGAAGGATCGCTTTCATGGTTTTTTTTTGAAACGGTAGAATATTGAATTTTAAATGGTGAGTTTTATTATAACGGGTTAATTCTTGGTTTCAATAGTATTAAGTTTTGATGTAATACTTAATACTATTTATTGATTACTGTTTATAATATGATCCAGTTACTTTTAATTCCTGAAAGAGAATATACTTAGTTTGAGTACAATGTTTAGCCTGCAATTATGTGTATGTATACTCTTGTATCTTTTTACAGCGAATGTCACCGACGCGGATCTCTGTAACTCCGTCAAGAACGGAATGCTACGCCTGGAAGATCCGATCGACGTGAATGTGAGTTTCTGTTGACAAGAAGACTGATCTGATCTTTGCGATGAGAATAGTGGAATAGGATTTGAATGATGGAAGGGGAGTGACAACTAGAGATTCAACGTGATGCTGTGTCATAGATTTGGAAGTGAGGGGGCTTAGTGATTTGATTGTGTACTATGAGTTTGATTGCAGTAAACTTTAGAGAATTTCGTACTGGTATGAAGATAATTGAGTGATGTCGATTGGTGTTGGGCTGTAGAAAGGAGACTCTCCAGGTACTCAGCAAGGCGGGCAGTGACACTGTTGGCATCGGAATACACGTCCAGCTGTAAAAATTACCTTCAGTGCAAATCCGAAATGTCTCTACGGTGCTTAACAGCATCGAGAGTGCGCTTGTCAACAATTCCAACTTTTTGGCAGTGGTCTTCCCTCTGTGGTCTTCCCTCTGTGGTCTTCCCTCTGTGGTCTTCCCTCTGTGGTCTTCCCTCTGTGGTCTTCATCGACAAGACAAGCAATGAATCCGTTGGCATCAGAAACAGTAGCCGAGCATGAAAGTACTTACTTGTGATAAATCTAAAAACAACGTTGTGTGTTCTTGTTCATTCATATGCTGATCCAATCTAATTACAATGGGACGTATTTTGATAACATCCAACCCACGCCACACTTGATTGTCTGTAGTGGTGATCGAGGGCGATGCCAGTGTGAATGATTATAAGTGACAATGATGTGATGAAGATATGTTTCTTGCGACTGTGTTTTAGGCTGTTTGCATGTGAATTGCATGTTTCTCATTCTTGTTTGGCAACTTGTCTGTTTGAGTGATGTTACGTGCTTTGCGATTAGTCTGTTTTAGTGATGTTGCGTGATGTGTGATTAGTCTGTTCTACTGTATTTTTTATCGCATCTTATTATTGACCTGTTCCATCACCTGATGTAACCTTGAAAGTTGTCACGTTAACCTCTTCGTTAACGATTTATTTTTTGTAATAATAATTGCATTAACAGTAGTAACTATATCTCCTGTGTGTGTAGGTGTGGAATGCACATTTCTTCAGCCTGACTGCCACTAAGCTTCACTTCACCGAGGAAACGGACCAGTTGAACTCGAACGATGATGACGACGACTCGGTGTCTGGCTTGTCGATCGAGGTAAGGACAAATCTTGCCTCTTTTTGCTCGAATCTTACCTCGTTATGCTCGGTTCCTTCTCTCGCTGACTTCTGCGGACGACATTCTGCTGCTCAATGACTGCTGAGTCATGTTTTACTGAATTTATATGGAGTAACTCACAGTTAATGTTTTTAACTACGGTTAAACTTTTTTGCAACTTACAGTTAATATTTTTAATGTTTTTAGTTACATTAGCCTATAGTTATGTTTTTCTGTGTATTTTATAAATACATGATTGTTTGTATAGTTTCTGTTTGCCAAGGCTGTTTAATGAGTGTACAATGTACATAGACTGTTGTTATGTACTCTATGCTAAGTGATGATGGGTTTGATTGTCAGCGTGATGAAAGCGCAAAGTATTTTCTGCAGGTCGGGCCGTGGATGTTGCTGTACTAAATCCAAATGTGAATTTTTGGGGGGATAGATGCTCATGTTGATGATGCAGCTATGATTGCAATGATACGTTCTGAAATAGCTACCAGTCTTTTTCAAATTTTGTTCACCTTTGGACCACTTTCATTGTGGTTGCATCCATGCTGGAAGCAAGAGTGTGGAGGATTGGTGTGAGTGAATGTAAGGGATTGGATGGAGCTGATCGTGCCATTCTTATCAGAGTTGACAGCAACTTAACGTGATTACAGAACTGTTGTTTTGTATTTACTTTTGCATTGTGTGTAAGGCTAATGTTGATCCATCGTGAATTACTGAAAGAATTGTAAGCACACTAGTCTTTTTGAGAGTATTCTATTTAATATTCTTTCTGGAATATATTGTATGATATTATGAAGTTAAGTAAAAGCATGATTAGTCCTCCTAGATTGAGTGCGTGTTGATGTACATGCAGCAGTCCCCGGCGGCCAGTGAGGAGATGCACTACTCTGAGAAGTGGTTCCACGGCAAGCTTGCCGGAGGACGGAACGCCGCCGACAAGTTGCTCACCGAATACTCGTACCTCGGCGACGGGACGTTTCTCGTACGAGAGAGCGACACTTTCGTCGGAGACTTCAGTCTTTCTTTCTGGTCAGTTTCACGTTCTGTAGTCACTGGTCCATGTCAGTGTAGGCCATTGCTTTGGCCGTAACTTCACATTTGTTGTACGCTACGCTTGACGTATGTCGATCGGCAATTACTATGGTAAATGGACAGTCGTAATTCATTGAGAAGGATTGTTATTTATTATTCCATCGAACTACTTGCCGACATTGTACATATACTGCTATATAAAATATAAATATAATATGAAATATAAAAAATAATATATAATATCAACCGCTTCTGCAACAGCTTCTACACAGAACAAGGACTGAGCAAGTCTTGTCTTATTAGATGGGGCTGGGCTGATAGTGATTTGTGAGAGTGCAGTGAAACTCAAACCTTGCTAATTCTCACCAAGCGATAGGTTCCAGGACTGTACAGGGGTGTTACATGCATGTACTCATGTATGGAAGTGTATGTACATGTGTACAATGTACGTGTATCTGTATCCATCTGTAGATATGTCTATATCTGTATATGTCTGTATACTTGTACGTAAGTGTATGTATATGTGTATTTGTATGGAGTGACCGAATAGCTCAGTCGTTAGCGTTCACGCCTCGCAGTGAAGAGGTAGAGGGTTGGCCTCCCTGCAACGACTGATTGTGTTCGGTAGCAAACCTTGGCAAATTGTTAACACTCTATTGCCTGTACGGGAAGGATCTTTGGCCACCCGTGCTCATCGGCCTAGTCGGTCGGTGGTAAAAGTCATGCGTAGTAATACGTAAGACAAAATTACCATCGCCAGGAGCTGTACTCGGACAGAGCACTATCATCATCACATGTGTATATCTGTATGTATCTGTATGTCTGTGTATTGCGACTAGGCGTGCGGGTGCGGTAAACCACTGTAGGATAAGGTCGAAGCAAGACCGAGGTCAGACCAAGTATTTCCTCATAGAGCCGAAGCTGTTCGACAGTCTGTACAGCCTCATCACATACTACCGACAGTCACCGCTGAGGAGCCACAACTTTCACCAAATCCTCACGACACCCGTGCCACAGCCGGAGTCACACAAGAACAAGCCGTAAGTGTCCGTTCGTAAGATCTTGGCAATCTGCCAAATCTTCAATAAGTGTCCGCAACATCTGTGACAAATCTGCAATATGCTTTGATATTGATCTATTTGCTTTATGTTCTGTATGAGGGAGGGATATCATGTAAAGTGTCTAGATTGGGTTTCGTTAGATGTCCAAATGATACTTTTGTAATTAAATAAATGTAAAATAGGTGATAGAGGAGGCTGTAATAAATGCGATCATGTGTAAGTCAAGTGTTGTGATGACTCTATATTCATGCCGTGCTTCCATTTGAGTCAAGGATTTATAGCCGGTGACTTTTCTGATACACATACTATATAACCAGTCATATCAGCCTTCACTCATAAATATCAGTTCAAATACAACATTGATCCATAATGACTCGCTGCTGTCTTACAAACAGAAAGTATGACGTAGGTTTGACAGTCAACTCAATGACGAGAGAAGCTGACAAAAGATTTGTGTGTACTGCTTGTGGTTTATTGTAATTATTATTATTACGTAACTTTCTACTCTATCTATGTTCATGTTTATTTGTGATATTTGTGTTTCCAAGGTGGTTCTATCCCAACCTCTCGAGAGCGGATGCGGAGGACATGCTGTCTCGACTTCCGTACGACCGAACGTTTCTCGTGCGACACCGTCAGGTCAACGGTCATGACCAGGACGCGTCGCAGTTTGCCATCTCGTTTAGGTCTGATTCCCTTCCTCATCATGGTAGTGATTAACAGTGCATGCTTTGATGTCATGCAGGGCATTAGTTCTACACAGATGAGATTATTGTTGCATCGGGAATAGATTTTGTGAAATTGGCTGTTGTTATGGCATCGTTTGTTGCCGATTAAACAAGGCAGAACTTTAGCCGTAGCCTGACCCTGACTAACATTAAAGAAGATTGAAACAGCCGTGGGAACTTTATTGTTGCACTGTTGTACGTAACCTGACTTTGTTTCTGAGATCAAAATCCCGTGTTTTGGGGGGGGAGGGTCGGAGAAATTGAGAATACTGCCGCTGCACAGCCCGTGAAAGTTTATGTCGTATGAGGCTACTAAGGGCTGAGAGAGCTAAGTAAATATTTGTGCCAGGAGTCGTCTGATATGGTAATCACAAGTCGTGCGGTTATGGTTAAAGTTCTTACTTGTTTAGTTAACTGTTAATTTACGGACATTAATCGCCGAATTGCTAACCGGTTAATGAAACGATATATATACATAGATAGTTTAACCTTACAAGTGTGCCTTGTTGCAGAGCTGAGGGGAAGATAAAACACTGTCGAATCAAGCAAGAAGGGCGACTCTTTACCATCGGCAACGCGTCGTTCGAAAGTCTTGTAGAGTTAGTCAGTTATTACAAGAAGTATCCGCTCTACCGTAAGATGATACTGAAGTACGACGTCACGCCTACTCGCATGGACGTGGACGGAGTGGTACGTACGCTCCACTGCGAATTTGTTATCTGGTGTTTACCTGAGAGGTTTCTTTGAAACTAGTGTTGCAATTAGTGCAACTAGTGTTGCATTATTTTCAAAGTTGATGATTAAGTATATATATATAAGTAATTTATCTGCCCTGAGTCAATATGCTAAAATACTGTGATCAGTTCCTCTGTGTTTAATTCTTATATATTGATGATGATGATGATTCCGTTTACAAAGAATTGGAGGTCTTTTCTTCCTTGTCCGCTATAAAAATATTTTGATTGTAATTTTGTGCTCATTTGGATAGAATTCTATCATAATCTTTGAATGTTGTTAAGGAAATTATAAAACTGAAACTGTATTGATGATTGGATGACAAATCTCCTATGGTAGTGCACACAGACGACATCTTTTCCAATCTCATGATCATTGCTGCTCTGAATCTGAACGATAGTCTCCTGATATCAATTATCTTTATGCAAAGTGTGCAATGTTTCATTACAATTGTTTTGTATACAGGTGTAATAATGTACGAGCTTCAAATTTAGTGAAATTTATCAATAGTGTGTTTAACACGGAATTAATCGGAGCTGGAATTGATCCGAAGAGCTGTTATATTTGCGGTATATATGATGGATGTTGAAGAGTCTAGAAGAGCGGAACTGTAGTACGGGAGACTCGGACTATGTGGGACCTCAGGAGGTAAAGCCGCTGGGATACCTCTGCACTCGCATCTAATAGGCTTTCCAACCCACTGGTCACGGTTGACCAATTTCTCTTTTTCTGTGAGGGCTTTGGTGAATAGGGTTACGATGTTTGATATGTCAGTTGTCGCAAATTATAATGCAATACTCAGTGGTGATCGGTTTCAAGTGTATTTGTTTTATTTCAATATAGTGGTCTTTCATTATGTCTAACTTTGTAGTTATGTCGGTTTCGTAATTATATTATTTATTTCAATGTATAAATATACACATAAATGATAGTTATGGGTTGCAAAGCTTTTGCTCAATGGGCGAAACTTAATTAATTTTTTCTATGCTAAATTCATATTTTGATTGCTATAATAAGCATTGCATTAATAATAATAATAGTTATAGTATTGCTATTAATAATAAGAATAATAACCGGGCGGCCAATTCTCACGTATCAAGTGTCGTGTACCTTATTTGGATATTTACCACCGGCGTCAGCTGTTGTGATTATAATTCTGCACAGTAAATGTTATCACCTTATTCGATGCAGCTTTTTTTGGACTATTTTATAATTGGTGATTGTGTTCATACTGTTGCAGTTTTTGTTTCAATAAGTTTTTTTCTTCCCCTGTGATAATGGGGAGCAATGGAGAATACTGGCATTGCAAAAGTACACAGCCTGGCAGGATGCATGTTGTAAGAGACGACTAAGGGCTAGTAGGCTTATCGAGTGATAGTAGTTTGATCTGTCTGCATCTTGAGCCCTCAGTGCCAAGGAATATCTGTACCTGTGCTCAGCACTCACATGCTGAGAAAAACGAATAGTTGACCATAAACGGGTGACGACGACAATGATGATAAATCATTTAACTTGTTTAAAAGTGTTATCAACATTGTATGGTATATCTTTTATTACAGAATTAATAAATT
>JAQFYQ010003740.1:0-10428 GCA_034694885.1 Buchholzia appendiculata | reverse complement strand
TATGAACATTTTTGACAAGAAATTGTTTGGTAACAATTCAGTTCCCAGATTTGACAAAAATCGCATAAAATGCCCTTACTACAGTAGTTGTAGCTACAAACAAATTTGTCATGTGCCGTTGCGCGCTCAGATATCCGGACAATCATTCTTCCCTTTGTCTAAATTTTTCGGTTGAGCCATCAATGCCTAGAAGTGGTTTATGGCATAATAGTTAATCCACCATCACTAAACCACCATCACCAGAGTAATATTAACTTTTCCCAGAATTGAGTACTATTTAGCTACGCTGTCAATGGAAATCAGCTGTTTACTTGTCCACAAAACGTTTTATACCAGCAATTGGATGTCTCTCTCTTTATTCTCTGTCTCTTTCTTTCTATCTTCTTTCTTTCTTTCTTCCTTCCTTTATTTATTTCTCTCCCTGCTCAGACAAGAAGTGCAACTCTGGTTGCAAATGGGCGAATGAATTTTTTATATCCCAAAGAAAAAAGCAAACTGAACATTTTTAACAATGCCAACATTGACAAATACTAAATAAGGACGCCATATAGCGCAATACACCCTTGTTTAGCAGAGTCAAAACTACTGTATGTTTCCCATAAAAATGCCAGCAGTCTTTATGTACTTGTGTTATGTATTGTCTTCCAAATTCTATGCTTCTGTGACTTCTAAAAGTAAAAATATAAACTTCTGGTTATTGATAAAAGGTGAGCAGAAAATGTATATATATATATCATTAATTCACCTTCGAATCAAATGCCCCCGTCGTGGTAGCACGTCACTGTTTCCGGACGTCTAACGGCCGACCAGGTCAACGGGGTCAAATAATTGGCTAATTAAAGTTACAGTGAATTAATCAAATAAAAAGTTTAATCAGATCAAGGGCGTCAATTAATTAACCAATCAATTAGGCATTATCCAGCCAATTAAGCAGGTAATTAATCAATTAACCAGCTTACCTAGGTCAACGAGGTTAATTAACAAGGTCAATCAACATGTTCAATAAACAAAGCCAATTAATCAGCCAATGAATCATATACCCAGTTTAATCAGGTAATTAACGGGCGTCAATTAATAGGGCCGACAGTAGAAGGGTCGGTCTCATCATCGAATTATACTGTAGATAACGATAATCCTCGCTTGACGAAACGCATTGGCGAGAAATAGATTTCAGGGTTATACGATCGATACCACATCTATCTTGCTGTTGAAGAGCAAACAAGTAATTCTTATTGGTTTGTAACTGAAGTATGTTGCAACAGTTTGAAATACTGATAAAAATTATTTTTATTGTTAAGAACATCTGCTGATTAATTAACTGTTTCTAATCAGCGCAACTCAATTGTTGACACGAATGGGCCCAGACAGTCTTTCAAAGGGTTATTGCTACCGTTGTCATCGATGTATTTCTAAACCGGTAATCAGATCCCCTAACAAAGTGCCGCCCTTTTACCCGATGACCCAATTGGTTGTAAATTCATTGTCATGCAATCTCATCCATTGTCGTGCAGCCGTGCAATCGTGTCGTGCATAATGTTGTAGATGGGTTCTTAGCTCTTTAGACATTAGACTTCTTTCCTTACATCATCTAGATAGATCGTATTGTGTAGCAGTTAGCTTTACATCATCCTTCATTGGCTGCTATTATTATTCTAGTTTCTATTATTACAGTTGATTTTTGAGCCAGGTCTCAAGGTTAGTTGGCGGTAGTTTGAGTTGCGGTCTTACAACTTTGCCTTGTTTACAAGCTTCAGTCTTATTGTTGTCGTTGTCCTGTTGTGTTGTCTTGCGTTCTGTAACTTTGTGCTAAAGATTTACAGCGTGCTTTGGCTATTTAACTGCAACTGTACTCTTTATTACTTGTATTTAATTCATTATTCTTACTAGAACTGAGACTTATCTAATTCAATAACTTTAATTCGATCCTTTGTTAACGTTGTGGTCGTACAAGGCTTTGCCATAAGAATAGTTCACCCATCCACGACAATAAGGGCATTAAATAACAATTGATTTTATTATTCTTAATAAATGTGAGATAATAACAATTGTTGCAATGTTTAACAGAATTAAATTTCCTCTGATTCTATTTTTTATCACCAGTACGATTTTATATACTCGGTCTGTTTCACAGGGTGTGGCATTGATACCTGAGTTGATTACTGATGTGTGAAAAGAGTCTTGTAACGTACTGTTTTTCTCATGTAAACTTGGAAAAAAAACTTTTGCAGAGTAAATTGGGTGACGACTGCAGAGGCCCTGGATAAACTTGAAGTGGGCTAAAACTTATTAAAAGACGTTATGTCACCTATGAGACTTGTGCAGAAGAATAAAGCATGTAGCAGGAAAACATGAAGGACTGACTGAGTTTCTAATGCAAAGTTCAATTCGCATCTTTAGAATCGTTCAAGGATAGTAGAAGACAATGACAACGTAAGTTTAAAACTTTGATGCCAATGATGCGCTGATTTTGTGAAATACACCGGATGCACTTATAATAATAACAGATATTCGCCAGAAGTCAATTCTTCATAATACTCTATAGGTCTCATATGAATTAATATACTACACCCTAACCATGGTACAAAAATAACACGGCTTGGTCGCAAAAGCCTTGTAGATTAAATAATTGTCTGAGTGTCACTATGACTATCATGTTGTCATTAAGATAAGAAACGTTCGTACGAAGCAGAAAGTTCAGCTTTGCGTCATTTCTACACGGACTGTCGCACGTATGGTGACGAGCGTGTTCAAGTATCAGTAGACGTCACAACTAAAACATATGATTTATCCTACGTAAATTGTGATCACCAGCTGTATATAATTGTAACATTGTGAAATCACATTTTGTGAACATTGTGCTTAGTACATTCTGAATTATTGTAAATTGAGTTGCATAGGCGTCAATCTAGGACCGGATACTATAGGCTGAGGTAAGTTGACAGAGCTTCATTTTAAAGCGCATTATAGAATCTGTTGTAAAAATACTGATTATTCAGTACTGCAATTATAACACTTAGGAACCATTTATGGACCTTAATATTAGTTAAAACTTCTAGGTAATTAGGGAATACATGATTTGCCAATTAAAGTGTTCCCCAAATAAGATTATTCCATCATATACAAATTGTTGTCAAATGTTTTGTAGTCATATATTTAGTTTTTGGGAGTTGTGTACATTACCAAAACAACAATTTTTCAAACTAAGCATGCAATACCTGTTGAGAGAATGAATGGCTCGATCTGCTCTATCATGTCTGCATAGCGGTCATTTTTAACTCAAAGTGTCCCCGGATCATGAATTGAATTATCTTATCGTCGTACATTCACATGGTCTCTCAAATATTAAGGGCTTAACAATTATTAGTCGTAGTGACGAATAAAATAACAGAAGAAAGTAGGCTAAATAATATGATATTTTTACATAGATATTCATAGACTATAGCATTATATTATCTGAGTTTGACAGGCATTTATGAAAAACATTGTATTTCATCGGTGTCTTCTTTATTTGACTCAGCGAATCTCGTATTCGAAATCTTGTACATCTCTACAACGAACAGTTCGACCACGTACATTTTGACCATCAAGAATTTCTTCTGGTCAGCATTTCGACCTTTAAAATTTCGAGCATGTACATTTGAACACTGAATTATTTGATCAATGGAAATTTAAATCATTGGTAATTTGATCAAGATATATCGAACAATGAGCAATTCGACTAGACAAATTTGAACCAGTCATTTCGACCAAAGAAAAATTCGATCAGTTTACGCATATAAGAATATATTTGCTCCTTTAAAACATGACAGAGGAATGCCTTCTTTTATTTCAGCATCATATCATAACGAAACTCTCGCATTTGCTAGTTTGGTGTTGGCCTCATTGAGGCCAAGGTCAAGGCTTTGGACTGAGACTAAATCAAAGCCAAGGACGCGGGTCCAAGGCCTGTCAAGGACTTGGCGTCAGAGGCCGAGGACAAGAACATGAAATCCTCGAGGTTACTCCCAAGCTAGGACTGCAGTCCTCGAGAACAACAATACTGATTAAATAGATGTAATAGATTATGTAGAACTAGATAACAAGTTACACCAAGCGGACAGTAATAATTTTGAAACTATTACAATCTATATTATTGTATATGAGATAACGTAGAAGAAAATTGAACAAGACAGTTACTTTATTTATTTTATTTAATCGTTTATTGATCAACACAATACATGAAAGCAAGCACAATGTACATAGCATAAATAGTGTGATCAAAACGGCCACAAAGGTGACGACACACTAAAATGGACCGCTGTAAATAATAATCAGTTAATACCAAACTTACAGATCAAATAGTACGTTCGAGACTACAGAAAGACACGCAACAAGAATAAGAATCTGAAACCGCTAAATAAGAAATTGTCAGTTGTGCTAACTACTCAAATATAAAACAATACTTTGATAAATCAACAAGTGAGGATAGTTTATAGAGTGATTGCAAATATATTACAGTCTATAATAATTGTAAATACAAAGTATAAATATCAAAGTCGGAGTTTGGTTTATTGCATGGAAAGTGTTACTGTATGTTAGGAGGGGAGCTTGATATGGGTAAAATTGTAAAAAGATCAGGACCCCCCCCCCTGATTAACTCCACCCACGGTATTTGATTGAAGTAACTGAAACGAGAGAATTCTGCTCAATCCAGGGCTGTGGTCCAATTCATTTAATTCTTAGAAGATATCTAAATCACGTCGTTCTTCAACAACAGTTGTGAACAATGTTGAAACTGTGAGCACGTTCTCAGAAACAGCGGCAGTTTCACTCGACTCATGCAAATCGATCTGACTCCAAATCGTCCACATACAATGTAGTCGTTTCTCTCAGCATACGTATGAATATTACTATTGACGAAAGATTTAATCAGATTTTAGATGTAGGCCTCAGTGAGAGAACGGCCAAACAGACGGACCATGGAACTACAAGGTCCGGGAGAAATACAGTATATAGAATTAGGATTTGTAGACCAAGGTATGAAAGGGTATGAAAAAAGAAAGTTGGAACTTGCTGGTCATGTACTCAGAGGTTCCAATGGCAGCACACATGTAGTATTATTAGAAGGAAAATTGTGTGGTAAAAGAAGCAGAGGAAGACCAAGATTAATGTGGACAGATGATATCAGAGGTTGGACACGACTGGCGACATGAGATACGAGAACGACTGATAGAAAAAGATGGAAATCCATTGTAGTCTAAATTCTTGCCTCGGAATCTGACGTCCGTGCTGCCTTCCCGGGTACCCGCATGCATGCAGCCTATTTTTGAAAAAATTAACTGGGTTCAAAGTAGGGTTTTATGGGTCAAATTAGGGTTGATAGGGTTCAAGGTAGGGTTAGGGTTAGGGTTAGAGCTAGTAGTTAATTAATTTTGACGATAGCTCGACTATTTCGCACTATAGCTGCGTGACCTAGTTTCTGCATGCATGCGGGTTTCCGGGCTTGCGTCCGTGCCCACACCCTCCTTACCACCATGGCATGTGCCTCTGAATCTGACGGCCATGCCCCCCCCCCCTTACCACCATGGCTTCTGCCTCGCACTCGCAGCCGACTTCTATGAACGTGGATCTAGGACACCAAGCAACTGTATCATCTCGCTGGCGAATTTCGGGATATGGGCCTGGATAGTTTTAGGAATGTGATCTAAAACTAATAAATAAGCTAACCTAAACTAATAAATAAGCTAGCCTAAACTAATACATAATCAAACCTAAATACTAAATAAGTTGACCTAAAGTAATAAATAAGCTACCCTATAAATGTGAATGGTATACGCTATACAGAAGCTCGATATGAGCCCATGATCCGCTTATTTTGCATACAGGGTTGATTGTGAGGTTGATTGGTCTAGGAGATTGATTAATAACTTAATATCTTGCTTCGTTTAAATTTCCATTTTAGAAGAAGAAATACTAGTACTTGTCAACGTAAAGATCGATAATAAAATATCGAGGAAATAGTCCAAATAATCGCACATAGGCCCACGCAATTACAGACTGTACAGACTCACAGACAGCTACAATAGACCGTTTTAGGATAAATAATCTATGCGTTTATATCTCTCTGATTAAACTACTTCCGGTAGGCAGTAAAGCCTCCTGGACAAATAGCTATAAATTTTGCACTAAGGTTTCAGATTTCCCGTCAAAAGAAAAATATTCGTAAAGAATCTCAACTTATTTCACGCAATCGCATAGTAGACAAATATATTTAATATCGACAAGTAGTATATTTACATTTATGAAGTTAATGCGCAATTCATAGCGTTCATGCCTACCAGAAGAAGTGTAATCAGAGTTATAAACGCGTAGATTATTTAGCACAAAACGGTCTAATACTGACAGCTAGCCTAAAATTACAGAGGGCCTGTCACGTACTCACTGACAACTACTCAAGAACAGGAAACGAGAACACTCATTTCCTGGATGACGTCACTCAGCTGACACTTCTGAATTTTGCCTCCTATCTATGATCTTATTTTGATATTTGCGCCAAAATTCTGTAACTTGTGTGAAAGTGGCAACGCGATTTTGTTCGAACGTAGCGAACTATTCGTTTCTTTTCCCCGATTATATTATTTTGCTAGAATTCTTCAGATGGACTCAGTTATAAATAACTGTCCCTGGATAAAAAAAACGAATGCGCCACGTCTCTCCCCCCCCCCCCCCCCCGACGGGATTTGAGCCTGGGAATGTCGTGCCAAGACAAGTGTTTATACGAAACAGCAATGCTTTAAAGAGAAAGAAGAAAATGTCACGACATTTAAAGAGGATGTTATACTGTGTTCTGCACACGTCAGTCTGTTTTAATCAAAACACACAATGTCATTTTGGCACTTAAAAGGATGATTAACGATAGGAACTTCCAATTATTCAACACTGTTTATAGATAATATGGTTTTACTTGAGCAGTAGACAGATGCATGACGATAAATAAAGTTCCAGCATAAATTTGTTCCTAGTTCTGCGTGTCACAGCTGGAGCGCATTATGACCAGACAGCCATACGTAAAACATTCAGAGTCGACAACTCACGATGACGTCATCCTCAACGTCAGCATTCCATCATTGTGCGCGCTGGAACGGGTGGACAGTAGAACGATGCCACATTCTGACTGACACATTAGGGTCTAGGGTTCATAACTAAATCCGTCCTATAAATGAACCACAGAGAAAGCTTCTATCTATATTTAGCAAACTGGGCTGTGTGTTAAAATAGAGACATTTTCGCTGTGGCGGTATGTGGGGCGGATTTTGGGTAGGAAACCCCAAACCCTGTATCAGTGAGAACGTGACACAAGTCATTGAACAAGCTACTGCAAGCATTTATTGGACAAAGTCTTTAATAATAAATAACCCGCCTGTCTGGGCCGTAACAACGAAAACGTTATTTGAACCTTCATCACTTGTAGAGTATACAACGTTTTTATGTTCTCCTTTGATAGCTTATAACTAAATGTTTCCAGTGTTCAGTCGACACGTTGTATCCACGTCTCTGATCAGCCTGTGCCTAGCTGCTATGTAGGCAAGACTCAATTGTTCAGAGGCTGTGCGGTTTGCAACTAATAGTAGTCCTGTCGGTGAGTTGAACCTCGATCGAGGCTTCTCCAAGATCTACGTAATTATAACGTTACGTAAATCCTATTGTGTGTGGAATAAATACGATACAGATGTTATTCCTATGGAAAATTTACAAGCTTCTGCGGAAAATCCCAGTATTTAAACAACCTACACAGTTCGACACAGAACTTTTCAAACCGCGGACAAGTTTTGCTGGACACCGCCGACAACGCCGTGTAAAAATACCACGCTGTACAATCTGGACCGAGCACTGCCATTTATCGCCCCCCCCCACACGGCAGCCGGGCCCCCCCGCCGGACCGCCCCCTCTCCTCTCCCCGCATTTGTGCCACCGCCACGTGACTGGTCCACTTTGAACAAGAGTCGCGTCTTGTAAATAGAGTATTTTCTGCAAATGAACAAACTGATCTACTTAGGCTAATGAACTACTGATCAAGACACCCGCAAATAGACCTGTAGGCTGTTTACAATAAAACAACAGAATAAAATATAATCCCTTTGTTGACAGATCAACAATGTCGTAAAGACATAAACGAGAGAGAGATTGTTTGCAGACGCCTTCAAACAAGAGAGATAGTTTGTAGACGCTTTTTGTAGGGTATTTGTGGGTCTCTGCATTAAGTGCCATCATGAATCTGACAGGCTTAGTTCAGTCTAGCTAACATTTAGTTCAGTCTAGCTAACATTTAGTTCAGTCTAGTTAGCATTTAGTTCAGTCTAGCTAACATTTAGTTCAGTCTAGCTGACATTTAGTTCAGTCTAGCTAACATTTAGTTCAGTCTATAGCTAACATTAGTTCAGTCTCACTAACATTTTAGTTCAGTCTAGCTAACATTTAGTTCAGTCTCGCTAACATTTAGTTCAGTCTAGCTAACATTTAGTTCAGTCTAGTTAGCATTTAGTTCAGTCTCGCTAACATTTAGTTCAGTCTAGCTAACATTTAGTTCAGTTTAGCTAACATTTAGTTCAGTCTAGCTAACATTTAGCTCCGTCTAGTTACAGCTGACGCACTGGTGGTAAGAAAAGTTTGCTTCAATGATCTGCTCTCCATAGCAGAAACAAAAGATAAACAGCTGAGTGTTGTCTAAGCAGAGGCCTCGTTTCCCATTAACTATTTAGCATCTACTAATAACAAACAATAATTATAGGCTAATAGGCTAATTAGTACATTAGATACTAATTAGACTATGAGATACTAATTAGACTATGAGATACTAATTAGACTATCAATTACTAATTATCAGATACTTATTATATATCACACATGGTCGATTCACGATTCCCCGTGCAGGCACTGCACGGGGCAGACACTAAAGCTTTGGACTGGCAGACTCACTATACTCGCACTTGAGCATACGATAATAATGATAATACCATAAAAATTAATGGAAAGGCAGTAACTAATTAGCAAGACCAGTACAAAGTCAGGAGTTGTTGCCAGGGGCTTGTTCATGTGAAGAGTAACCATTGCAATGCCATGGACGGTATAACTACAGTTGCAAACAGCCCATAAATCTCAAATTTGCAATGGTATTCGAAACTATTTAAATTTCAACTGTATCTCAATTTATTAATTGATATTCAACTGAAAATAATCATTGCTAACAATGTCACTGATTTAATTTTGCTCCACTGTTTTGATTTGTGCATGATTATTTTGTTTATAATTTCTGATTTTTTTCTACTTATTTATCATTAATTTTCTGTTATTGTTTGTATTGTTTCATGAACACTCTGCTTTATGCGAATAAATTATTTTCATATAATACATTGCCCAAAAATTCTTCAATTCGTGTATGTAGTTCCCAACCTAACACAGTACTTTTTAGTCAACGAATTCATGACTGAGCTAAACAGTCAGTGCAAAAAGCGAGGTTAATATTAATGTTAGGCGCATACCCAAATAATAACAAAAACTAGAGATGTTTCAATACTCATAGCTTGGATTCCGATAGACCTTGGCTTTTCGAGAGCCGTATCTCTAGAGGTCTTAGCAGGCTGTCGTCAACAAGTTAAAACAATCATCAGACGTCGGAAGAAGAATCATAACAACTGGTAACATTAACCAGACAGTTTGTTTTCATAGCGCTGGCTTAAAGCTTCACGCTGATTTATTATAATTCGCTTTGTTTTGTTTCGTGCACGTGCTGACTGCATTTCTTTGTTCACAGTGAATGTAGCTGACAACAAAATGATACAGACAAACATACACGCGAGTAACGAAAGATACAGCTAGGTAGACTCAGGAGTAACGAGAGATATAAGCAGCCAGATCTTATCCATAATTAAGCAGCCAGACTCACACACAGCAAGCCATACAAGGCTTTACAAGCAGCCATACTAGTGAGCAGAGAGCGATACAATTCACCCAGACAAGCAAGATGGGATCCACACAAACCAACCAGACACAAGTAGCGTTCGATATACAAGCAGTCAAACTCACAAATAGCGAGCGATACAAGTAACCAAACAGTCCAAACCCACAAGTAGCGAGCGATACAAGTAGCCAAACTCACAAATAGCGAGCGATACACGTAGCCAAACTCACAAGTAGCGAGTGATACAAGCAGTCAAACTCACAAGTAGCGAGCGATACAAGCAGTCAAACAAATAGCGAGCGAAACAATAGCCAAACTCACAAATAGCGAGCGATACAAGTAGCCAAACTCACAAGTAGCGAGCGATACAAACAGCCAGACTCACAAGTAGCGAGCGATAGAAGCAGCCAGACTCACAAGTAGCGAGCGATACAAGCAGCCAGACTCGTTATTTATTGATTCAGTCGCTGGCATCTATCTATAAATAATAT
>JAQFYQ010003739.1:0-10429 GCA_034694885.1 Buchholzia appendiculata | reverse complement strand
ACATGACACCACATGACACCACATGACACCCACATGACACCAATGTGGAGCACAACAAAGACATTCTCATACTACTCTTGTTGTAACTTGTTGCTTTTGTTACTGGACGAAAGTCGCCTTGATTGCAACGCGTATAAGGGTTCAATATTGTAAACGTTCATTGTGATGAAATTAGAACTATTATTGAAGTTTATTGTCTTTGGTTATAATTGATCTAAGTCTTATTGGTTTCAATTGATGATATTTGAATAATCTGTAATGAAATACTATTTTCTAACAAGTAATAAGATATAATTTTACGAAAGAAAAATATGAGGATCTTCGGATTTATGTTCTAACGTTAACTGCTTTTAAGCACATGTTCGATAAGAAAAATACATTGCCTTGAAAATTAAACAAATTTTTTACTTACTTTTGAGAAATCGTATACCTCATCTGATGCATTACCCCTTTACATTGAATTGACCAGCACCAGAGTAGCATTCTTCCACTGGCTTTTTCACCGTATCTACCCTGACAAAGCTGACTTAGCTGAGGGGCTTAAATATTATAAGCGTTACTCCCTCTGATATCCGGCCACTCCCCCTGAAAATTATATGCTACTCCCATTGAGTACAAATTCTGTATCGAATCCTGAGAAGCTCTGTACTAATAACCTTAGCGAAATGTTAGAAAACAAATTTCAACCTTGAGCAAAGCCTTGAAAGTTCATGATCTCTGGAAAAAAAATTTAATTGAAATATTACAATATAATTCCGCTTTAGATCTAATCACAGCCAGTTTTTAAAGACTTCACAATTCCTTTGCTCACATAAGAGCTTCAGGAACATTTCAGTGGCGTGAGAAAGAAAGCATGACATTGATTTTACGTTGGGAATGAAATAGTCCAAATCTTATGACTCTTTCGCTACGACAGGACGTACGCATTTATCTGTGTTGTATGGTGTCTTTGTTTGAGCAAAATTTAGTCTCACCATCTTGATTAGTAGTTTAATTAAGAAAACAATAGGATTACTGAGACACTTTGGGATTTTACTGAGTACAAAAAGGGCGATACTTACTGTAATAAGGCGAACGTGATTCACTCGGTTCTTCGTTTGACTCGACGCCATTCAGTATACGCACAGCGGTGATAAATAGACGTGTTACATAGCTCGGAATCGGAGCGGACTGTGCTCCACAAGTTTGGCACGATAAACGTTTAGGTGAGTATTCAACTGAGGTAAGTGCTTAAGAAAGAACTGACACTTACAGACAAGGTCGTAGCCAAGATTTCATTTGGGGTTGACTTCCAATAATGTTCGAAGACATTATTTTGCTCAACATTTGGGTTGTTTGAACTTCAAAACAACCATTTCTTTTAAAGAATTTCACAAAACATTATGCATTTTAAGAAATTTTGTTGAGTCGCGCCGACTCAAAAACAATCTTCTTCTATACGGCCATGCTTATAAGGAGAATACCTAAAGTGAGTACTACTGACATAGTTACGGCGAGTATTTAAGGTGTGTAGCGGTAGCCTACTCGGTGAGTACTTTAACGTTAGTGCTTACTTGAGCTATCGATGCGAGAAACTAAAAAGCGCAGTGAAATGTCACCAATCACAAAATTCCTAATGTTCAATTGGATGTTTAAGAATTCTATCAAAAATATGTGACTTTCTTTGATTCTTCACTGACTTGAACACAGATTACATTGTCATTGAGATCTTCAGTTCTTTCATCAAATATGTAGCGTTGATTTATAGATGCATGCTGAATAATTACATCAGTTTTCTAATCATGAAACCAACGAACGCTCTGAGAAGCCTACAGGCGTTGCTGTATTTGCGCTCTGAAATGAAGTAATAGCAGCAATTTCTTCTGCCGATGGTGTCGCTTGCAGAGACCGCGAACAGACGGTGAACAGGAGTAGGGAGATGTAACGAAGTTTGACGTCGAACGCGGATGCCATATTCGTTGATTTGTCCAGTTCGAGACGATTCAACCAATCATTGAAGTAAAAATAGCTATCAGCCATTGTTCCGATTAGTTAATATTGGTTTGTGTACCTCGAGTTGAATTGTCAATGTAAAACTTCCTTACGGTGGCACGTGAACAGAAAAGCGTGTATTGGACACGTGGTCGGGACGCGCAGTTCCGTTGATTATTAAACTCGTGGGACTTCAACCAATCACGCAGCTTAAGCCAGTCCTCATGAAGAGTTTTGATTAACTACGATTGATTGGAACTACATGTACCTCGAGTTGAATTGTCAACCTAACTAAGCGGACAGAACACATAATTATGTTGACTATTAAATAAGAGGTATGGCAACAAATTGCAGCCAATCGAAACGTTATCTGATACATATTTTAACCTCAATGATTGACTGAACTTACCCAAGCTGAATACGCAATAGAATGACGAAAAGGGACCCGATCCATGCTTTGAATATCGGCACGATTCAGCGCGCGTTGTGTAACAGCTGGTGCAGCATCGAAGAAATTAGTTGTAGAACCGTTGGTCAAGGCAGAACCACCACAGAGGGCGATAACGTCGTTATGCGCCTGTACGGAGATTGGACGTCCCCCGACTTGTACGGAGACTGGACGTCCCCCCTCCCGTCCTATACGTGCTTCGTACGCGCAGTCAGCTTCACGCCGTCAAGATTGAATAAGCAGCAATCATTAGACTATCGCCGGTGTCCGGCACACTGGTTGGAACTGATATTGATTGGCGCCAACGTGTGGTGTGCGTGTGTGTATATTGATGGGAGTCAGTGAGCTGTGGTGTGGTACGTGTCAAAAAGCATTGATGTAGGAATGATTTGAGCAAAATGATTGACGCCATATTGCTTCCGGTGACGGGTTTTATGGGTGGTTGGGTTTGTGAGCGTGTAATCGATCAGAAATACATAATCAGAAATGTATTAATCGAGATACCCCAGTCAGAGATATACTAGTCAGAGATACAGTAATAGAGATACAAAAGTCAGATATACAATAATCAGAGCTAGACTAATACAATCACGACAGATGCTTATTTTCAGTGCAGTTGTTATCGCATTCATTTCTGACTGAGTTTAGACAATTCTGTATGAATCTGGCTGAAAATCAATTGGACATTCCCAGCTTAGTCGATTATAATTCCAGTTTCAGTTAAATTGTTGAAAGATTTCAGTTCAGTTCAATGAAACACCTCTAGAGTCATAGCCGTTGAAACATATTCCATCCTCTAAGAATATTGATTTGAGATACTTAAACCTCGTAGGTTCACTAACTGCCCATCTCTTTCCACGTCGTTAAGACAACATTGAGTGTTGTATTTATATACTGATTTTCAAAATGCGTGACTTTTCAGCCGTATTTAGTCTATCCATAATGTACCAGTTGTCAGGAACCAAAACAAAGAAGCTTCCTCTGACCCGGGCCTGCGAAGCTGGTGGAGCTAAGAAATCCTCAGTCAACAGTCGTAATAATTATTAATACGTTGAACTTCACTCTTTTTGGAATTCCAAGGTATCAGATGGATGAACGAGCTACGAGTCCAAGTCTTGCTGTGCCGCGTGCATTGTGTGATTTGTGAAATAATGGGTGGGGATTGGACCCGGGGGATCGGGAGGGTCGGGGTGGCGAAGGTCCAAAATTATGTATCGACCGAAATTAAAACCGACCCCTGGGCATTTTCCAAAAGGAGGAGGGGGTTACACCAGGGTGGTAACCCCCAAAAAGTCAAGCTCCACCCAGCTGCTGTGCAGTGGCTTACCTGACTCTAAGAAGTGTGCATGGAACCACCGCTGATATCTGACTAGGCTGTGTTCTGTTGTGCTGAGTGTAGAAAACTTGCTGGATATATAATATAGTCATTTAATTAGAAATTTGTGTTTGGAATCATTAAATCTTTGGCTGAAAATGATTTCAGTTAGGTTTCAGTTTTAATTTTGCAAATAATTTCAGCTACAAATAAAGCTTCAGTAAAACAAACTGTTAAAGATTATTATCAAATAAACGTAATATTCAGTAAACTGCATGTCACTGGCTGTAGCTGTTTTAACTTCAAAAGATTTTATTGAGCGTCGAGCCATGATCCCGATACAACACTTAGAAAACCAGCACTTAGGTAGGCTTTATATTTCAGGAGATAGTTTCAGGAGGGTGTGGTAACAACACTGCATCAATTCTCATGCATTACCTTTTCGTTTATTTATTGCGTTTTAATAGTCTGTGACTATAGTTGCAACTGTTGTATACAATACATGCAGCTGCTTAGGCAATACATACTCTTGATTGGTATACTGCCGGGTGGTAGCACGAGAGTCAAAGAAAATTTCTTTACATTTAATTCTGATCCTTTGAACACAAAAGCACTGCCGCATTCAGGCGATATTTCATCGTTAGTATAAAATAATCGGATTTGTGTTAGATTACGAATAGCATGTCAAGTTCGATCCATTGATGATCTAGAGACCGTAGTCACGAGTTGAGATGTGTAGTTCAAGTACGCATACAAATACACTAAAGTTGCTGCTGGTTTCATGCATCAATATCTCGGCTACATCGTAGATTAGTTCTGAAATCAATGACAACTCATATTTAGGATCACACACGCAGGCATTATAGCAGCAGCAGCAGCGATAAGACGCGAGCATATTCGGTCGTAATTCTGCGTACGATCGTGCGGCGACTCGGCTACTATACGCGACATACGTTCCCGAGCCCCTGAACGCGTTGGGGGAATCACTTTAGCCACGACGGCCACGGCGAGCCTGACGAGCCCTAAACAGTGATAGAGTCTTGTAGACCACATCGTTGCTCATCAATCATGCTCCTTATCTAGACAGGACCGGGCACAGAGAGCAGACGAGCGTCGCCACACACGTCTTCTCTCGACAGGCGGCGCTACTCAGAGTCGGGAGTCGATCCGGGAGCTGATCCCCCAGTCGAATGTCCCGAGTCACTGACGGCGTCCTTGTCTGTCCGTGGCCAGCTTGCACATTCCGTCACTCAGACTTAACGTATCGTTACACCTCGACATCGAGCGCTTTACTTTCACATTGGATAACGATTCAGAGGAATTTCCAAAACGAATGTTGAAGATAATTATTAATATTGCGTTTGGTCGCAACTTAATTAGCTTCAATTCAATCATGTTATTGAATTAATTGAACTTTAATTCTCTTAATTTCGCGTGGTGAAATCACTACTCTTTGATTCATTCAAAAGCATTGTCTGAATAATTAAATTTGACGATAACCACAGAAACTTTTCAACCACAGAAAGTTTAACTATTTTAAGCTGGTATTCTTTTCTAGAATCTTTAACAACAGCCAGACTATCACCACTTAGTTAAAATGTCTAGCATTAAGCAATATCAGCTGTATGAGCCATTGTTGCAAATCTGTTCAAAATTCTCAGAGAATGAAGTGATGCCTCCCGCCGGTGTGCAATTTATCGTCGAGCTTTAGCTGCCGTGTGAATATGGAATAATTGGAAGGAACAGCGAAAGTTAATTTAGTGCGTGGTTGGTCATATAACAAATGACCGCGTCCACATCAATTAGTGCTTTGATCAGTATTCCCATCATTCCACGCGCCTCTATCCATCTCTAACACAGGACGAAGAACCCAATGACATGCACTAGTGCCGCCATCTTGTGGCCGACTTGGCATCGTGCCATCTTTCCCATGTTCTTGTTCTTCTAATTCCATGCCTGACGACGACGCGTCTAATCCAATAGAGCGTCCGCTGCGGACTGGATCCTAACGCGTAGGAACGTAAGCCGCATCGCTTCCAGTGATAACCAAGTTATGCTGCGGGTCGCTGCACCGACCGCCAGGAGGCGTCGTGTAGAACATGCTAGGTGAAGCGGTGTGATGTTTATGGCGGCAATTACAGAGATTATTATTGGTCAGTTGACTGTCACGTGGCACCAGACTTCTGGCACCAGACTAATAGATTGGGATCGTGTAGTATGCAGGCGTCTTTCTAGTGCGCGGATGTGATCAATAACATCTTGCTCGATTTCCCAATATACTTGCAATAATATTAGTACTAGTGTATATTCAGCATACTAGCATAGCTGCTACTAGCATAGTATAATATAGCATACTATTCCTGTATTCTAATTTATTTCAGACATGTTTCTCAGGAAAAGAATATAAATGACTAATAATAATAAAAATAATTGGAACTTTTAAGCTCATATAAAGTAAACATATAGGTATGTTTTGGAGTTTCCTTACACACAGAATTTTCAGACGGTCCTCGGTGAAATGCCCTGCATCATTTACACGAAAAATTAAAAAATTGCAAATAACTGCTTGTATAATATTATTGTGTACGTATGAGATATTCTAGTACGTGTGCCTATATCTGTTTCAGTGCATCTATCTATGCGCATAGCTGTGAACCTTTTCCTTTGTTCATGAGTATGTGTGCGTATGCTTGAGTACGTAAGAGTATGCATGTATGTGTGTATGTGTATGCGTGTATTCGTGTATGCCTGAGTACATTGGCGCCTCCATGAGGGGAGCAGAAAACATATTTGTTGACAAAGATAAATCGTGTCTCTACTAAAATGTCCCAGGTGCGACAATTTAGGAAATTTAGGTAATCTTATCTAATCTGAAACGAATTTATTTTTTTAAATTTTAAAATGCTCACTCTCGAAAATAATCCATCGGTATGCGTGTGCATGATACTAATGCAGAAGTAATACCCTTGCATCAGTGGGCATCGAGCATGCACAATGTCCACTACAGACGCCCGTACATGCCCCTCCCCCCCCAAATGCCCAACATAGCTTTGTGCATCCATGCCTCGTCAACAAGCAACTTTCGCTGGTGATATTCTAGCTACGGGGCTAGTGAGCAGTTTCCATTCATGCGTACATTGAATAAAAAGCAAGAACTTATGCGTTAAAAAAGTTAACATTGACATTAATTTAAAAAAGATCAGACAGGTGATTATTCCTATATCTTTCCAACAAAAGATTAAAAGGTGAACGATCGTAGATTCGTAATACAAGCCACCAGATCTAATCCCTCGCAGTAAATGAGAATGTCCTATATATAGCCATGCATAGCCATAGATACCGTCCTCTTAGACCAATATGCTTTTCATCCCTTATCTTAGAAATCTCGTGTATCGATTTCTACAAATGATCCGTCCCCTATGACCGACCACCGCCAGCTAGAGATGTCCAATGTTTTTCTCATCTTGTCTGCCGGTGATACCGGTGGTGCACTGCGAAGCACGTAGTTAATGAGAAACAACGCAAAGCTGCATTGTCTCCGTCCCTAGCACTACCAATCTCTCATATACAATCAATGGGTCCACTGAGCACGCGGACGTGATACGAGCTAAACATGGACGGATTATTACACGAAATTGATCCAACAATTCGCCAGACTTCGTGTGTGTCAGTAGTACTCAGTACTGTAAAGTGAGGTAGAAGCAACACAGGCGTCGGCAATTATATCTTACATGTCTTGCCTTAGGCGAAGCTACTTAGACGATATAATAATATTATTATTATTCTATACCGAGTGACTGGATAGATCAGTCGGTAGAGTTGTGAAACTCGTATATCGATTATCACCCAGTACAAAGGTTGAGAGTTCGACTCCGACAAATTGTGTACGGAAACTAACTTGGGCAAATTGTTAACTCGCCATTGCCTGTGCGGGAAAGATATTTTGCGTCCACCCGCGCTCATCAGGCCTAGTAGATCGGTGGTGAACGTCCAGCTTAGTATTGCGTAAGAAAAGCAATCATTGCCATGATTACATTTGGCCAAAGTACTATTTCCATCATCACTAATAATTATAATAATTCTTATGAAATAACATACTGCTGGCACGTTTTGTTGATACGTCTGCAACTGGCAAGTCTACCATTCAGGGCGGCATCAAATGGTTACTAGGGCGAGAGAGAAAGGGGAGGGACACATATCTTCGACTTTTTTTAGATAACGAGTCACCCACCTTGCTTCAAGTAATATTTTAGCTAAACAACTTAAATAATATAATTTATTTTTTTTAGAAATTAAATTAGCATATTGTACCTGGTGTTTTCGGCCTTGGGGTCATTTGACGCCTAACCGTTAACACTCAATGTCTGCAAGATCACTAGGGGCACATAACAACTCTCAACTATCTGTATTTTGTTATTCTAATTTGTCTCGATTCTTATGAATAAACTGCATTTAGTCATCAATCAAGTCGATATTACGTGTAATTGCACATGTTAATACAGGCAGGCATCAAATAAATAATCGCAACGGAATAAATATTTTGTTTATAAGTCTCTTAGGCCAGTCTAGGTTTCAAGCACAGATTATCCAAATAGATTAACAGACTGACGTATCTAAGATATACCTGGATAGTTATATTTAGTCATTAGTTATACGAGTCCAAGCCAAATAAACTTGGACCACCTGTTCAAGTAACTCAAACCAACCTAAATTCAATAACGGCAAGGTCTAAACGCAACACGCTATTTAAGCACCAAGTCAATTCTTACAGAAACGGTTTAGCAAGTGAATTTACACGAAAGGAAATTCTATCCAAAGAAAACTAACTACTGAAAATGCAGAAGAAGCGCAAATTAGATCAGTGCAGCTATGATTTCAGTTTAATCTGCATGCAGAATCTGCTTCTTTCTTTGGGGAATAGACGTAGCAAGAAAGCAAGGAAAACAAATGGGAATTAATTAGCAGACGTCTCTTTGCGCTCTGCAACGCTATCAGATCAGACAGGATGCGGAACAGTGAAAAATCCTTGCGTCGATTCATCGTCTAAATGCGATCGTTTCACTTTTGATTCAATTCAGATATGTAAAACACATGAGAAGCCTTTTAGTGCAGTAGAGTTCAGAGCCGCATCTAGAGTGGTGGTTTATGGGTCATAGGGTCATAAATCCTCCCCCTCCCAAAAAGAATGTTGCCTTAAAAATTATGGCTTTCTGGGATATTTCTTGGAAAAAGGTCGTTTTGAATCTCGACCCTCTTGTATTAATTTTGTTGAAAACAAGATTGTTAATTTTGTTGGAGAGCCAAACTCCCCCAAATGAAATCCTGGCTATCGGACTGATAGTGTTTGTGTAGCGAGGCGGTTAGATTTACTGGGGTTAGATTTACTACTGAATCTCTCTGTAAAACTCAGGCTGTTGCACTGTCATTTGAAAACGTCTCAGCTTAACAATGTTGTCATCAAGTAACGGCTTGTTTTTTATTTATTTTTAAAGCAACCCTCAGAGGAATGGAACAGCTGAGGTTCACAGATCGTGGTTTAAAGCGTCATGAGCTCTATACTGAGAGAGGATGAAGAAAACATGTGAGAGCACTGAGAGGACCAATAAAACAACAGGAAAGGACACAAATGGTTTTTGATCGTTGAAAAGTAGGAATATTGATATACCTATTAAAGTTTTAGACTATCATAGTATTGAGGTGAATATTTTCTAACTGTGTTACTCGAATCTTGAATTATAATTTCACAAATCAAACACAAAAAACATTTATTCATACAAATATTCGCTAAGTATCTACGTCGTTTCTTTTCTAAGCCGTTTATTATACAAGTCATTTATTATAGAAGTCGTCTATTATCGAAGTAGTTTATGTTCTTTAGTCCAAGATGCTTCAAATTATTGACGACGATCGCAGTTTTTGATTATTGATTATTCGATCAATAACGATTGTAGCACCGATACTTGTGATTATGACAGCTAGCTCGTACAAGTTGCTTGATTCGTTGCTGCGGCCTGATGTATATCAGATCGTCAATGTCCGGATGAAGTAAATACAGAGAAGCGAATACATGTCACTATATTTGTTTGACTGCTAGCATTCAATAATAATTACATAATTCAATACAATAATACAAGAATTCAATGATTCATGATTGCTTTTTAGACACAAAATTATGAACACTAACCCAATTCCTCCCCGAGTTGATCAATCAAGTTGAGCTCCAGCACAGCGACAAAAACTGTGGGATAAGAAATAGCTTGGAATCTTTAAAAAACGAGTTTCAGTTATTTTAATCAATTCGCTATATTAACAGATTAAACTCTTATCACTGTTGACTGCAGCGACCTGCTGAAGTTGATATATTGGATAAACAGAAGCCCTGCGACAGAAGCCCAGTCCATCCATCAACTATTGACAAGTTACAACATCTGTGTAACGCACTGGGACGCTCCATGGTCGTAAATGTCCCGGATGTAGGATTCATTCTTCGCTAGTTCTTGGAACGCAGCTGAAGGCAAATCGCTCCAGTTTGCGAAGGTCATTCTTGAATTCATTGATATATTCTTCTTTACGTTTTGTTAGCGAGCGAGAAGTAAATTTCTGTCGAAAGCAAAGCCTCGTGACAAAGAGTGCTGTTGATTACATATATATATATATATATATATATATATATATAAATATATAAAATAATTTAT
>JAQFYQ010003738.1:0-10430 GCA_034694885.1 Buchholzia appendiculata | reverse complement strand
AAAGTGCAATGGTAACAGTCTATCAGACTATGTGAGCCTGGACGAATAAGCCAATTCAAACAAAACAAAAAATACAAGACAATGAAAGAGTCAGATACTCATCTAAATTTGTTATTAGGATTAGATTATTAAAATCTCTTAAGTTAATAAATTGATGCAATAAATTTAAACAATAATTAGTGCAATAAATTTAAAGTATAATTAGTGCTTTGATAATTCAGTTAATATTATAATCGATTCACGGTTTTACAAATTGATTGGTAATTTGGCAAAATTAACTGATTACAATCTACACGTATCCATGATCCATTAACTCCGCAATGGTATGATAGTTTTTGTTCAGAATGAAATTAACTAGAAGAGTGGTTTGGAAAATATTAAATTAATACAAAGCAGAATTTATTAGTACCGGATTTGGTTTGATTAAATTCGGCTCATGGTAGTTCCCATTTTCTTTTAAAGCATCCCCGCTATTGTGCTTAATCATCACTACGTATCATTTTTACATCATAAGTTTTTAAAAATCTCTTTTGTTTCCTGTCGCAAGGTAAAGCTTATTCTTTTGTGTTTTACGCAATGCCATTTTATATATTAGAGTGAACGGAGAGCGGAAACAGGCACTTCACGACAAACCCCACGGCACAGACGAACAGACAGACGGACAGAAAAACAGAGTAACAGACACATAAAGGTAAGGAGAGAGAGACAGGATGTGAGTGAGAGAGAAACGACTTTAGGTTGTGAACACTGAACAACGCTCCTGGTAGTCCTACATGTTCTACCATGCCTGCCTGCAGCATGCTGCTACAGTTGTACAGCTTGCTTGCTTGCCTCAAGGCTTCGTCAACGCTGCCGCCACAGACAACCACACAGACAGAGAGACAGACAGACAAAGAGAAAGAGCAGTAAGCGGACAGAGAAAGAGAAAGAGAAAGGGGCGCTGAGACGGAGATATACAGAGATAGAGAGCGAGGGGGGAGGATAACGTACGTGGGAGAGGAGTTTGTGACATTAGCGTTGTTTAATACGCATGCGCCGACCACTCTGCCACCCTCCCAGTCACGTCCCCCCCATCACCCCACCGACAGCCGTTGCCATCTTGAAGCGCCTATTTACGCAGCCTGCTAGGCGCCAAGGCCTACAAGCCACAGCCTAGTAGCCTGGCGCCTAGGCTAGCTTGCGCGGCCTACAGGCCTATATCTCTGTACACACAGCTACGCTATATGTAGTACACTGTGTACTGTGTGCATGTATGCGTGGGCAAACTCGGCGAAAAAGGGTCGTTTTTCGAGGCAAATTTCTCGAAGAAAATCGGTCCGGGTAGGTTTTGCTTTACGCTATGCTTGACGCCCGTCCTCCCCCCGTCGTTTGCGACCTTTTTCCCGGCGGCCGGGCGATTTTTCGCGGAGAAATAAGCGCGGAAATGTGACGTATTTTGCGCCGTTTTTCTAGTACGCCGCCTGTGTTGCGCGACGCCGGGCGGCGGGCTAGCTGCCGCTGTTGCGGCTGCGACCTGTTTTGAGTAATTATATACGCTCTGTAATAGAGTCAAGTTGAAAATTTTCGATTTAAAACCGTTCTCCCTGGCCGAATCGAGGGGGGACCGGGGCGTTGGTTTCGGTCGGAACGTTTTCGATAGCAGCGTTAACTTTTTCCCGTCCGATCTGTTTCGCCGGCGGTTTTTCTCAAGTTTTTCTGACGATTATGTGCGAACAGATGCGACATTTTGATAAGTTGCCTTGTCATTGAATTCGTTTATTTGCATTCGCTAGATGGCACCGGCTACTTGCCGTTCGGTGTGCATTGCTTACAGGATTGCAATGCTTTGTGTTTGATGTGATTGATTGCGTAATGCTGTTGCTGCTGGTGGTGTATTGGTTTGCGCACTTTATCTTTAGAACGTTGCTGACGGGAGAAAAAAAATTGCGAATAATGACGTGTAATAGTTAGCGGAATTTTCTGTTTAATTTGCGAATTGTGTGCTACAGCAGTGAATTTAGGAATTTTCTTGTGCTAATGTGAACTTTAAAGCTAGGCGCCGTTGGTAACTGATTCAGTTCATCGCGAGTTTTAGTTTACGCTTTTTACGTTTGTTAGTGGATTTTAAAACTGTTGGTATATTGTGAAATTGAAAAAAATTACGAGTTTATGTGAGTTATAGTGCTTTTGTTAGAATGGCGTGTGTACAACAGCTTGTTTCAATTAACGGCATTATTAAATAAATAACGGCTTGCTCGTTAATACCGAAAGTAAAAGGTTGCTGTGCGGTTTTTAAATTTACAACGGTTATATACTACACGCAACTTTGAACAGCATATGTATTGTGTATTGTGCACGTTCTGCATTGTGCAAGTGCTCATAAATTGATTGTGATCTATAATTATATAATGAAACATAATGGCATTCAAAGGAAGATTCCAGTGAAGACTGAAATTCCGTTGACATCAGGAATTCCGTTGACATCAGGAAGAAGTTTGTAGGGTTTGAGGATGCGGTTGTCAATCCCTTTGATATAAATCAGGAAGTAGGATAACTAGTGCAACAGATTTATTATATTCAATCTTGACAGAGTGGTTTTTTATTGTGCTTTTTCTTCTTCTTTTAATTAAAGGATCGTATAATAGTGACTGTATTTTGTATGGAATAAAAATCGAATGAAAATCGTGTTGTTGTAATTAATGATGATTAACACAATGTTACTATTACAATGATAACATTTATTGCTATTACTCTATTTATTATTTCCATTTATTATTAATGCATTTTAAAAGTTCATCAAGTTAAAAAGTGCAATCATATAATATTGCCAGGTCAACCACAAAATTAAGCTTTTTTCTTGTAAATAATTATAATCCTAGCGTAATATATGACATATTTCTATCATATTACTTGATTGTTACTAGTATGAACTATGAACGGCTGATTTTGATTGTTTAATTGATTTTAGCAAAGAGTTGTAAATGATTTCATTAATTTTTTCCATGTTGTTTGTGTAATAAAGATTGGTTTGTGCGATAAAACTAATGATAATGTTTTTAATGGCTGATCTTCATCATTGTCATCATTGAGCCGCTGTCATCTGGCAGAGCCTTAGCAACCTAAGGCTCCAAGCTTTAATGTAATAACAATTCGATACAAGAAGGATTCGTTAGTTTCCTGTGTAAAGTCTTGGTAATAACAGGAATTTAAATTATGTCAAGCAATAATATTACCAATGCACTGCCTGTAATATTGTAATGGTAATATTACTTAAACTTTTTCAAACTTTTTCTTCAAACAAAGAATCGATTTAGATTGTGCACATTTTGTGGGGCAAATTTACTGAACATTTTCATGAAAAGAAACGACTTTTCGCGAAATTGAGAGGTCAAATTCAGAATGAATTTCCAATATATAGCTAATATATAGAAATAAAAAATAAATAAAAATATCTTTTTAGTTTTGCATATGTAGAAGTTCAATGCTAAACGATCTCTAGTTAGTCACATGAGAATGAGAGCGAAGAAGCTAGATAGTTGCTTGTAATTAACTTCAAATAAATTCAAACAACAAATAACAATGACTCCGCAAAAACCTTAAAAGTTTTAATTTCAGCATTAGACAGCTTGGATAATTTGACTCAACTAATCTTAACTAAAACATTATTGGTGTTATTAAATGAATTTGGAAAATTTTTAATTAATAAATCAAATTTATTTTATAATTATTTATATTATTGGATTAATATTTTATAATTAAATTATTAATATTATTTTATTATTAAATTATGACCAAATGGACTAGAGAGCAATGAAAGTGCTATTATGTGTTGCTGGTTTGCGTGTTGAGAGTTATTAATTCAGATTAAATGTGTTGTCGGTTTGTGAATGTGATTAGTAGCACATTTATTTATGTATAGTTCTTTGTGGCTGGCATTGCGGTTCAGACCGGTGTTTAATACCGGAACTTTTCAAGTGGTCGTCACGTGCCAGATTAGTGTGGGGTGGGAGGGACGGCGGAGAGATTACTGGTGGATGTGTACTAACTAGCGCAGATACAGTCCATGTCTGTGTTATTTTGTTCCATATTGGTGATTATGAACTATCTGTACTATGATTAAGATTGTAGGTGTTTCATATGATCTATTTTTGATTTAAGTGTCTTTAAGTAACCTAGGATTATTTTCAGACGGACACTTGGCATTGGTTTATCTCAGACTTCAGAAGAGATTGTGTAATTAAAAGCTTGTTCGGAGATCATTTATCCAGAAAAATGCACAGATAAATTATTTGTTCATAGCATTAGCAATGGTACTGTTGTACATTGGTTGACAAAATAATTATTCATATTACAGACTGAGGCTTATTAATATCGCTGGACTGTCAGAATGTATTTCAATTTTGACAGACAAATAAAACGATGAATAGCTGTCATCTTCAAGGTGTAATATGCAACAGTCCGTGCAGTGAACGCCGCTGGTGCGCAGTTTGGAAGCTATGCATGATGCAATGACCTTTGACCTTATTATAAATGTACAAGGTCATTGCTGGCCAGCGGTGAGTTACAGCAACATGCTGAAAAATTAAATCTGAACCGGTTGACACTTCGACTTTGATCCTAATAATAACGTTACTAGGTGGCCTTCGTTCTTGGATTTTAATGATGATATTAAATAATGTAGAGCAAGGAAAGCAGCAACTTCTGTTATGTTTAACAGAAGTTACTGCTTTAATAGGTGTTAACTATGTCAGATTTCAATTTGAAAGATTTATTGGTAGATTCTATGCGTAGTGCGGTTTAATTTATCAAAAATAGAAAAAGAGAGACCTTTGATACCGCTGCTTGAGAAGCTTGGATTGAGCTAGTCGCCCGCAGCGATTTAGCTCGCTACTCAAACAATGGTTCAAGTAGCATCAAATAATGACAGAGCTGTACAGTACAGATTACTTTGCATCCCTTTGTAGTTTCTATTTATGGAAGACTTAACATGAACTTACGATGAATATCTGAATTCAATTGGAATAATAATGTTCTGAACTTACGAAAATCTGAATTCAATTGGAATAATGTGGTCTAAATCGGCGGCAGCGGCTACAATGCTAGTAGTATTTTGCGCTACGAAGATAAGCCGCTGATTTGATGCGGCTTGTGTCAACAGCCGCCAATAACACAACACAATGCCGCCTCTCAGATCTTGTCATGTGACCAGTTACACTGCTGCGTCACGTGCTCTCGTTCATTGTTCTTTAGTTCTTTCGTAGTCCTTTAACAAATCCATTGCTGGCTTAAAAGTTGTCCATTTGTAAATTGTAGGCTGAGGTAGAAAATGTGTGAAAAGCATTAACGTGAAACAAGAACGCTGTAACATGTTAATTTCCTTGAGTACTTGGCATACTTATGCTCATGTTCATTCATACATGTAGTGCATGCAAGGGCTTCTATACCCCCCCCCCCAAAGGTGGTTTAAGCAAGCCCCAAGAAAACACTATTTTAGCCTTAGCCTCCAAGCGTTTGATTCCCTCTAGTGTAAGGTTCCCCCAAGCTCAAACTTGGCGCTTCACCCCCCCCCCCTTGGGATGAGGCCCCTGCATACACACCTATCTTTCATTATATATCATATATTGTGCACTTATAATGAAGGCCAATATGATCATCATTTATTAGGCCTGCATATTATTTTTGTGGCATGTATGCATACTTTCTGTGATGAATATTGAGCTAACATATCTTGCATACAGAGATGGCATAGCTTATAGTGATGTTAAAACAAAAGACAAGGTTGAAGCTCTTGAACGCACTTAAATGCACTTTTGGAGGTGATGATGAAAATGAGTGTCCAACTATTCAGTGTCGTGATAAGTGGATAGTGTGCAATGTTAACGTTTAACTCATTCTGACTTGAAGGTTTTGAATAATGTTAGGCGACTGAGCAGTGTTTCAATAAGTTAATCTTTCATCATCATCATCATCATCATCATCATCATCATCATTGATGTAGTCATACTTGTCTGCATAGTAAGTTTAGTTGCTAAGCTGTTGATTAATCATAGATTGATTTAACTGCCATGATAACTGCGTTTCGAGGAAATGTTGTTGGTCACTTTTGTCTAAACTCTATTGTCTTATAACTAGCCGCTTGTCAAATTCCAAGTATGTTGCTATAGCATGTGCTTGTATTATTTTTGTATTTAGTTAACTTTCTAATGCTCTAATATTTTATTATTTCTATCAATCTATCCTGTAGCAACTTAATCATCCAGTTCATCCATTTTGAGGAGAAATTTAGGAAAAGCATTACAAGCAGTTCTTTTACTGTGAAACTAAATATTACGTTTTCTTATTATGTTTAGTGACGAATCTGATCATTGAATGTAATAAGGATCCAGTAGTTAGTTCACTATATATCTTCCTCTCCTCCCTCCTCACCAATTCTCTGCTCCCTCTGTCTTCCCTATATCTCTATCCCTCCTCCCCCTCCCCATTTCTCTGTCCATTCGTTCAGCTGAAAGTTCTCTTTTAGTCTCCAGCAATTGTGCGGCATCCAGCACAACAAAGCAGGTTCGCTCTGCACTAGTCATCCTTCCAGACACATCCTTATGCATTGACCTTCATATGACCTTGCCTCGTGTCACTGATCCTCTCTTTACCTTTTGATGACTTTTCCTTGACCTTCCCTTGTGCCACTGACCTTCATTTAACCTTTCCTTGTGGCACTGGCCTTTCCTTGACCTTCCCTTGTGGCACTGACCTTCATTTAACCTTTCCTTGTGGCACTGGCCTTTCCTTGACCTTCCCTTGTGGCACTGACCTTTCCTTGACCTTTCCGTTGTGGCACTGACCTTCAATTAACCTTTCCTTGTGGCACTGACCTTTCCTTGACTTTCCCTTGTGGCACTGACCTTCATTTAACCTTTCCTTGTGACACTGACCTTCATTTGACCTTTCCTTGTGGCACTGACCTTCAATTAACCTTTCCGGCCTTTCCTTGACCTTCCCTTGTGGCACTGACCTTCAATTAACCTTTCCTTGTTGCACTGACCTTCCCTTTAAACTTTCCTTGTGACACTGACCTTCCCTTTACCTACATTATTGTGCCACTGACCTTCTCTTGGTCCTGCTTGGTGGCATGGTTAATGGTTATTCTGTGGCTTCCAGACTATACTACACATCGTAGATTCATGCCCTTTAATGAGGTTCAGCAGTGGTCTGCAGGCACTGCATGACGCAAACACTGAAGCTTTGTATTGGCTGATGCGCTATTTTCGCACTTGAGCAAACGATGACAATAGCAGCGTAATTCTGTAGCATTGACTTTCAGAAACTTGGAAGTAGTCGCATCTAGAATGGAAGAAAATTGTCATAATTTATGATAAATAAATAATAAATTCACTCAACATTAGTCGCTGAGACTCTGAAGGAAACAAAATTTCAGTAAAGCCAGCAGCGGTCCTAACATCTTTTTAGTTGGAAATGTCTGAATGTAAACACAAGTAAATATGATGTCAACAAATGTTTCTTCCTACTCGCTGTATTTTTTATTCAGACAAGCTGTGTGATTATTGACGTCTTGTATGATTCTTGTTGATTGTTCTTCCTAGTATTCAGCTTGCCGGTGTCGACACCGGTGCTGGATTGTTTGTCAAGGAAGTGACAGATTTGTTGTTAACAACGTTCGCTAGGCGGCTGTAGCATTGTTTGCCATCTCATGCTGCTCATAATTTTCCTTCTCGACTTGGGGAGGAGAGAAAGCCCCTAATTCTTTATGCCTTTCTTATAATCTGTGTATTTAGAGTAATGTTACGTATGTAGATGTAAGCTTTGTATTCGGGATAATGAAATCTAAATGAATTAGGACGCTATGAATAGTAACATAAGCGCCTTAGGTAATAAGGATTATTTATGAGTAATTATTGACTAAACTATATGTATTTTTGAATTGCTTGGTTATTCCAAAAAATATTCTGTATAAAATGCTTGAAAATACAAATTTAAGTCATTACCACCGGGTCAGATGTATTTTGTTCTCTCATTGGTTGGTTGAGTTGGCAGAGTTGCTCTGTTGGGGCTAAATTAGATATCAATTGAAGTACAGAATTAGGCTGAAAACGAAGGATGAATGAATTTATGAACTATGACTAACCCTGCTATGACTAAATAGATATGATACGACGTGCGTGTGTGTGTGTGCGTGCGTGCGTGCGTGCGTGTGTGTGTGTTGAAAACGTGCCAGTCATTTATTGTAACGATATGAGTTACTGTAATTTTGATGAGTCAGCGTTACGATTCGATCAGTGCTCATAGGTTAGCAATCGTGACTTGAGCCGCTATCATTCTACAAGTTATCAATTGAATGAGTTTGGCTACATGACGTCACTTTGCATGTCTATTTACCCTCGACCGATAGAGTCAGTTTAGCGGAGCTTAAAGATGATGCCACACCAAACAGAGCTTGTAGTTCACCTGATGTGATTACAGTAAATTCTGAGCATGCTGTATGCAAGTGAGTAGGGTAGTTATATTGGTGGTGGTATTTATTTTGTCACAACTTAGTCAGACATCTGTCATCGTCACATGTTACATCTGTTTACCTTGTCAGGAAGGGTTAAACCGTTGGACGTCTGCCACAAAGGAAATATTCTCTCTCTCCACCTGGATCTGTGTACAATAAAATATCACTGGACAAGCAATTGAACAGAAATTATTGAAATTTTTTACAAGACTGATCGGAATCATTCTCAGAAGTATTCTATTTAAGCTACCAGCATTATTGACTACTACTACTACTAGCTACTACCAATGTCTGACTGCCAGCTAATTATTATTGTGACAAATAATGAAATATAATAATTCACCCATTGCACTATACAAGCCAAATGGTAATAGATTACTGGCTAACTGAGCGACCAGAGATCCATTAAACTTAGTAACAAGTTTTTAAATTTTCAAAATTTAAAAAATTGATGGCTCCAAAAAATCAAGCATTAAATGTAATGAGAGAAAGAGAGAGAGAGAGAGAGAGAGAGAGAGCAAGAGAAAGAAGGAGGGAGAACAGAAAGAGGGAGGAGAAAAAAAGTGAATTACAGAGAGAAAGACAGAGACAGAGACAAAATGAGAGAGAGAGACAGATAGAGAGACTGAGAAAGAGATAGACACTTAAATCAAGTAGCGGTCTATGGGAAAGATATATAGCTCAAATTGCTACTCGATTAGAATAAGAAGTTGTTCATACAATTTTACAATAAATTCAGTAAAATTCAATTAGTGACCTGCTAGTCAGTTATAATTAGAATTTTACTATGTTTTAATGATCGTGTAATATAATTTTACAGATATCCTTCACCGTATGCCTATACAGTTAGTATCGTATAAAAACGATTGATTGTAACTGCGAATTATTTACACGATGAATTTGTTACAATCAAACAGAAGTAATATATACATGCCTCAATTATGTTTCACATTGACCATCATCTAAGAATAGTTTTAAAAATAGCATTGCGCATTTCAATATAATATAAATTAATATTGAAACAATGGAAATTTTCGCCTGTGGAGAGGGAAAATTTCCAGTGTTGGAAACATCTAATCCTTCCTGAAGGGAAAAACTGACGTAAAATGTTGATGACGATGAGGATGATGTCTGAAGCAGCAACGTATAGGTTGCTGCTTCAGGGTATAGGGTATACATGCATTATGATAAATTTATTAGTTAATCGGCTTACTTTCTCTAAGCGATGTGACTATACGCTACACGAGTGTACACCTCGTGTATACGCAATAGCGTGCAATTTAAGAATCTGGCCAAGAAAAGTTCCAAATGATGACGTCATTAATTTCGTTATCAACCACTTTTGTGTTCATAGTCTCGTTTGAAAAATATACATGCGATGAAAACCAGAAAATGTATCGTAAAGTTTATTGCACTGAAGCGCACTTGTAAGTTAAAAGCTCCTTTAACTTGCAGTTTTAACTAGTTTTACGCGAAATATCACGAAAAAGCTTCACACGCATCCACATATGATTGTAGAATCCAAAAGTTTCGCACGTCCAAAGTAATTTTTAGTTCGAGACCTGTATTAAAAAACTTATCAGATTATTCAATTATAAAATTGTTAAGATTAAACACACAGTGGTATAGTTTAAGATAAGCTTGTTTTCAAATTATTTGTATACTGTACATCAACTGCGTTTAGGAAAACTGAAGGTTTGCGTCAGCACGAAAGCACATAAACTTTAATACTGCAGGGTCAAACATTTGAATTATCTACAACTCTAATCCCTCTATATTTATAAGCTTAATCAAGACAAGATTGCCAACCAATTTGAATAAAGATTTGTTATTGGGAACACAGCTCTTTTTATTGTACATAAAACAAAGTGCAATGGTAACAGTCTATCAGACTATGTGAGCCTGGACGAATAAGCCAATTCAAACAAAACAAAAAATACAA
>JAQFYQ010003737.1:0-10430 GCA_034694885.1 Buchholzia appendiculata | reverse complement strand
GAAAGCGGAGAACCGTGAGTTGTGGAGAAAATGGATGCCAAGGACCTGCCTTAGGGCAGAGCACTAATGATGATGATTTTGGCACATTATCTACTGTATGTTCTGAATGCACTTCATTCACTGCTTAGGTGTTTATTTTTTGTATATTCTTTTTCTGATGAAAGTTTCACGCTGCACTGTATTTTGTTTCTTGTGCGAAATGTTAATTTCTGATCGTAGAAAAAATATTTTGCTTTGAGTCAGCGTACCTTGTTTGATATTATTTCATATTTGCGATTATTGTGCATATTAATTTTTGTTAGAAAAGTGATTAGAAAATTTGTCTGTGATACATGTACGCCAAACACTGGCACTTTTAACAAGAGCCTGAGCCTCACAATATTTAATTCTATTCTAAATGGTTTTTTATCAATTGTTGTGTTTTTTTAAAAAGTTGTTTGACTTTTATTTTAGATTTAAGTAATTGTATGTTTACTATGACATTTTAGTCCGTTACCCCTGGACGGGCCCTCCCTCTGCCCGTCAGGAAATCCTCTGCGGGTGAACCCAGCAAACAGAAGAGTCCCAACTCTCCTTCACGTGCGAGGCATCGTGCCAGCGCCTCAAGTCCTTCTTCCTCGCGCAGCGGGACTCGACAGAGTCCAAGTTCCGAGTCTGCCGGAGAACGGCGTTCCTCGCAGGGGTCGTCACGAGGGAAGTACGGTCCTGGAGAAGACTTACGGCAGGGAGGAAGAGTGGAGGGCAGAAGAGAGAACGGTGGAGAGGCTGTCGGGATGTCTGCCTGGACTGACAGTGAGTCGGGATACGCGTCGACGTCCGTCAACAGTTCCGTGGGTGGAAGTAGTAGGGAGGAGAGCCGAGGGAGGGGGGCGTCCGATGCGCCTAAGACCAGTCTGGAAACGCCTAGGGTATGTATCATCATGTGGTATCATCATGTGTGTGTGTATCATCATGTGTTGTCTTTATGTGGTATCATCATGTGGTATCATCATGTGTGTTTGTATCATCATGTGGTATCATGTGTTATCATCAAGTGGTATCATCATGTAGTATTATGAAGTGGTATCATCATGTAGTATTATCAAGTGGTATCATCATGTGGTATTATCATGTGATATCATCAAGTGGTATCATCATGTGGTATCATCATGTGGTGTAATCAAGTGCGTGTATAATTATGTGTATGCTGTGTGAACAATCTGTTCAATCACATTTATCATTTCGATATCATTCTCATGTGTCGTATCAACTTTTAATTTTAATGCAACTTAATTTTCTACAAGTTATTTGTGTGAGTAGCAATTGTTCTACTCCGGTGTTTTTTTAATTTGTTTGACTACACTTTGACTACACTTCATGTACTTTGTCCGACTGCGTCACTTTGGAATGTGTTGTATCAATCTTTTGCATTAGAATATCTGTAATATAGCTAGTATGCTATATACGTTGGGCTGTAAAATGAATTGAAATCATGAAGAACAGAAATAAAACACTAAGAAAATGGAAGAGAAAAGTAACCGTTCTTACATAGCTTCGTATAGGACATGGCATTGATGCACTCTTTTTTCTTTTATAAATGCAGACCCTGAAAAAGATGTGTTGAGTTGCTGGTGACGAATTTATCTTTGCGGTTCCAAAATGAAAGCGGTTTGAAATGCTTGGGAATGTTGATCTCTATGATTAACCCTAGACGTACTGGGTGGGGGGAAAAGTCCCCCCACCCGTTGCATTTCATCACAACTTTTCAGAAACGGCTTAAAATTTGTGGCCTTCCTTGTAATTGACGCTTTTTGAGTTTACTACAAGATAGAACTATCAACACAACTGCTGCTGCCTGCTTAGCCCGCAGCCGCTGCGCGAGAGATGAACTTGACGTGGTTTTGACCACTCTCCGTTCGCTAGTGTGCATGACTTACATAGCGTGCTGCAGTATTATGCAACATTGTACGTATTACTGACAAATTTTCTGACAAATCTTGTTACAGTTGTTTGTAAAAAAATATAACTTATCTGTGTTCATTTGTCATATGTTATACCGTATCCATTACAATTATAGCAAATTTTGCTCCGCATAGATTACAGAATGACTTTTGCTAGGGGTACCAAAGTCCCCCCACCATAGAGTAAGTGTTACAAAAATATGCCGGTACGTCTAGGGTTAACTTGCCACGTCTTAACCAGAATTTCCACAGAAAAGCATACACAATGCATTGGTGATGATTTATTAATAACTTTTTGCAATATATGTATAAGAATGTATAAATAACAGGCATCAGATTTTAAATGCACCACACATAGAACTACACACAACACAGCATACAACTAAACAGAAAAAAAACAACGAACAGTAAAATCCTCACACTTATGATTCATGTTCACATGATGAACAGTAAAAAATCTCACACTCCTGTAACTGTCAACAAACTTGTCAACGATGACACTTACTTTTCGCTTTTTATGGTAAATTTTCATAAGATAAACGTCACAGTCGACGCATCGCAACGGATTCACATCTGAAACAGCACAAATATATAGAAGGTAAATAAATACCAGTTAGTTTTTCCAACAAGCAGAACATACAGTACACAAAATGTTAGTAAATTATTTTTCAAACTAATGAGCTACAATGCATTAATCAATTCATGAGAAACATTTTTATCATGTGTTAAATATAATTATTTTAAGGTACAAACTAAGCTAAATAAAAATACGGACACATTCTATAATCACAATTTCCCCAGCGATGTGCAAGAAAATGATGCTCGTTACTTCCGGTGCTTTAATGTCAACAGCCTTAGCAATTAGATTTGTGGCAAAAAAAGGACTGGGCTATAAAATACTCAATCACCGAAGCTAAATACTTGAACGGATGAGCGTCTGCTACTGATGAGCAATTTGAGCATGCTTGGGCACGTCCCCTTCAGCCGACATCATCGTCATCATCATCAGTATTTTACGTCAGTTTTTCTTGTCAGGAAGGGTTAGACATCTCCAAAGATGGAAATTTTCTCTCACCACAGGTCACGATCGTGTGCCCAGCACTCCGTTTAATTTTACTCCACATGCGATCGCACGCGCTCGATTACATATCCGATCACTCACATTTGATCGCAACAAAACACTTCATTGCAGCCGACAGCTCACTGCAACTAATATTAATTAACACCTACACCTACTACTCATTTCTACTTAGTCAAAACGTAATTAGCTGATTTAAAGTACCTTCAATGACAGTCCAACCATAAATAATATCCTACATACAAACATAGCATTCAAACACCCTGATCAAAGTACTTGCCATCGTCGTAGAATCCTAGAAAACTGATGTTCAGAAACTCCGACCTGTAGCTAAACATTAAAAAACAACAAGAAGGTTAACAACTGCGCAATACAGCAAAAAATACTTGTCAAATCTTTGCTAACTAGACATTCCCTCAGTTCGCATGCTCAGCCCCATCTGTCTAAATAAAGCCTGTACCGACTTCTCGATAAAGTAAGGACCTTTCTAAGGATGGTTTTCAATATAGCAAAGAACAGTTTTCAATACAGCAATAACCAGCGTTTTTCAATATAGCAAGGACCAGTATGAAACTGGCTATTATTGCGTGGCATGCAATAGATAAATAAATAAATACAGCAAGGAAAATATTGGGCCGTCCTCTAGCCTCGTGAGAATTAGATTAGATCTATCATTTATTTCTCTAGATTACTAGATAGTAGCGTAAAATCATTTTACGGCATTAGACAACTTCGCTAGCTCAGTGGAAAACGGTTCACGCGATTGGTGGTTAAGACGTCCGATATTGGCGCCAAAGGTGGCGATAATAGGCTAACTTAGCGACCTAGCGGTACATGCCCATTTTCAAGCAGCTTTTGATTGCGCTTAGCTCTAGCTAGCATCGGAAAAGTGCTCGAAGGTAGCGGAAAAATTATAGGTTCAAAAGACAGTTTTGATGACATCTAGCACTTTTCTGCTCGGTTGCTCGTGTCTATAGCGTAATTTTTGCTGGGCTAGTGGACACCTACATTGTTTGGACAAATACTACGACGTCAATGTAGCATAAAGTACTATCCATTCATAAATAAAGAATGTACCCGTATACAAGAATCACTTTACAACCGATAGTTAGTACAACTCAAACAAATACTCAACCTTCAGTACATCAACAATATTTTACATAAATTCGGCAATTATAGCAAGGGCTAAACATTTACAAACACATAGTCCATGTTGTAAGGGTCGGCCTAGTCTCATCAGAGTTGCAGCACTTGTGACAGTGTATAGACTACAACCATCTACTCTGTTTCTTTCATGATGGTGGAATTAGCTTGTGCTTGCAACAACTACCTAACATAACAGCGGAATAACTGTCACGAAGGAAATCTCCAATGATCTGATCCACCATGCTATGACCTGACCCACTATGCCTAGACCTGACCCACTATGCTTTGACCTGACCCACTATGCTTTGACCTGACCCACTACGCTATGACCTGACCCACTATGTTTTGACCTGACCCACTACGCTATGACCAGACCCACTACGCTATGACCTCACTCAATACATGTTAAACTGACCTACTACACAATGATCTGGTTCACTACATTCTGTCTGACCCGACTTATCAACATTAAAAACTTTCTCATCATAAAGTCACATATGAAATAACTGAATCAAAATGAGAAAGTTCTTATGATAACTACAGACTTACAAGTTTGCTGAATCGCATGTATGGAGTTAGAGGCCGTTTTGGCGGAGTTGGAATCTCTGGTTTTGGCTGGTCGGGCCCAGGGTTGACCCCAGGGTTGCCCATGGAGGGTGGCTGCATCTGTTGTTGTGGTGCCATCTGTCCCCCCACCGATCGGTTGCCCATCTGTTGCGCAGCGGGAGAACTACGTTGTCTGTTGTCAGCCGGTGACTGACTACCCCCACCACTTGCGTGGCCACCCCCTCCCTGGTGGGCAGGACGTGCCTGTTCGTGAGAGTAGTTTCCACGGTTACCAGATCGGTCATCGCCAACTCCGGCAGCCCGACCAGATGTCTGGAGATTGAGAGGAGATCCAGCGGTCTCAGAGTCTCGAGATGATCCAGAATTCTGCTGGAAGAAATTACTAGCCCCTCCCGATGAGCTCGACCCTCCACCCATCCCTCCTCCTCCCCCCTGCTGCTGTTGCATCATCATCTGATACGACGGCATCATGAACGGCATCATGCCGGACATCATCATCATCGGGTGTTCCCCTGAACCTCCCCCACCCATGCCCTGTTGCTGTTGTTGCATGTACTTCATCTGGGCAGCCATGGCTGCCTGATAGTCCTGGTATTGGTTCTGTTGACCCCCAGCTCCTCCCCCACCACCCCCCGTATTGTTCATGCCATCTTTCATGGACATCTGGTGGCCGTTACCTCCTCCTCCTCCTCCCTCTGTTCCACTGTTATCCTCTCCTGAACTACTACAAGAGCTGTCCTGCTCCGACTCTACTCCTCCTCCGTCCATGCTACACTTGACGACGTCGCAAGAGTCGACAAAGACTCCAGTACGTCCTTCTAGACGCTACAGTCCACGCAGCAACTACACGCAGTCTCACTGATCTACACTTAGAGCTTGACAACAATCTGTACAATTACAGCAACACACCATTAGTAACAAAGTGAACAGAAACACATATCACATACTCTCACAAGTTACAATAAGATAGAAGCATTAAGTACAAATCTTAATATTATTCCCATTAACTAACACAATTTATCAAAAACCAGCAACCAAGCCCTTACCATTCTCTTTTCCATTTTCATTTCCCCAAATCTTATCCAGAACTATTACCCTCATTTGGTGGATTTCATCTTGAAAAATGGTCACAGGTTGTTGTGGCTGGGCACAGCGGGTTGAAGAGTTTAGCCTGTATTCTTTTGCTTCGGGCAGCGCAACTATAAGATAACCTTGCTTAACAAACATGAGGAGCAGAGAGCTGATTTGTCTGTAAGAAAAGAGTCAACACTTGCATCTTTCACATCTAAGCTACCTTTAGACTTGTACGACCGCACAATTTCCATATCCGGCAAAGTGTCATTTCAGGATTAGATGCTATTAAAAATAAATTATTATTGTTAAATTATTACTATTATTAAAATAGTTGACATATTCCATTTCCGTAGGGGTGCTGGAGTTGATCATTAAACAGCATGTTTTGTATCAGGCACAGACAGGGGTTAAAGTCAGCCTTGTGCAATGCCGTATTACCTCCCTGAAACCTGATCAATACGTAAGAATTCACAATATGCGACACGGTGTGAGATTCACCGCACTTAGCCAAGTCACCATCGGCCAGGACCCATATATCAAGACAAGACTTGTTTAATTGACTTGTTGACTTACGTACATAGACGACCATCATAGCATCGGTTTGAAATAAGCATGTGGAATAAATAATAATAAATAATAATAGTTGGATATTGTTCCATACACCAACAATCTTGTTACTTATCTTGTAGAGATGTGGGGCAATGGGTTGGCCATTGGGGTGGTATGTTATACTGCCGGGGCAATCGGCACACCGTCTGAACAGTCGGCGTACCAAATACGGACCGTGCGTAGAGGGTTTACAGGTATTCGTTGGCAAAAACAACTTTACACAAACGGATTTCGGTGAAATATCATCGTAGATTATGACCTTCAAAAAACCTTCTCGATACTGATAAGACAAAGGTTTACGACTGAGGGTCCGCCAAAAATGCGAAAGTGCAAACAATTTGACAACTGAAGTTATGCAAAAATCTTTGCGAATCAAACCGGTTGAGAAGTGCCGACGAAACACCTAATTTGCGAAATGGAACATGCGAAAAACTATATTAAAATTAATATTTAAATTGTTTTTCAAGCTGTTTTTCGGCGTTCCATAATTCGATTGACACGTTCCGATGATGTCAATCACGGACGAGATGAAACACAAAAACAATCAAAACAGAAGATCTCTTTATGTCAACACGTTCTAACTAATTTCATGTAAATAGGTCATATTTTGAAAGTTTTGGTGAAAATAGAATGTGTCGACCAACTTATAGAACGTGGAACACCACAGATTGAAAACAATTTCAAAATAATTTTAAACATTTCGCATTTTTCGTTTCACAGATTAGGCGTCTTGTATGCAAATCTAAACCGGCTTGAATCGCAGACATTTTCGCACATTGGTCATCAATTTTTTCGCACTTCCGCCTTTTAGATTCACCCTACGACTGATCTTTTCAGCTAGAAACACAGTCCAGGTTATATTCGTCAAGTTGTCACCACCTTCACCGGAAAGGCCGCTCCCAATAATTTAAATGTAAATCACGTAATTAATTGTCAGTTTAATTAAATATCATGTCAATTATCATGTAAAAAGATCAATTAGGCTAACATGTCAATTATCTTTCCGGTGAATGGCCGATGAATGGAGTAACAACTTGACGAACTTGTTCACGGCTATGTTAGCTTCTGGAGAGGCAAACCAAATCAAACCGCACGGTTATTGTCCAGTTTAGTGCACCAATGGGAAACTGCTAGGATTAAGGTAGTGTTAGGCTTGGGGTTAGGATCGGATCTAGAGAACATTTTACCATCATTAAATTCCAAAATATAAAACATTTTTTTAATGAATTTTTTGAACACCTGTTAATTTCCCCCCCTTAGTGCACTAAACTCGAGAACCAACAGCACTTTTAAACAATACAGTGCTTGTACATGTCGCACTGACGGAAAAAAGAAGCAGATACCCGGAAGCGACTTTACACCGACATGTGTCCATCAATTCAAAGTCGAGTTTCAATGGCGTCCGGCAATCCATTACGTGACTATAATTAACTTCCAATAATTAACTGGCGGACAACAGCCGGACGCTGCAACGAAGCAAATGTTCGGGTTGAACGTGTCGGACAATAGTCAGACCTAACACCGGGTCATCCTGCAGTTTAGTGCACTAATGGGAAACTGCTAAGGTTAAGGTAGGGTTAGGGTTATAAGTCGGGTTTTGGTTGGGGTTAGGGTAGGACCTAGAGAACATTTTACCATCCTTAAATTCAAAACTTTAAAGCAATTTTTTTCATGATTTTTGTTGAACAATCATGTACCCTACCTGTTGATTTTTTTCCCCATTAGTGCACTAAACTGGAGGAGAACCGGCCTACTCATGCGTGAGTTGCTAAGATGGACAGCAGTAATACAGCATTTCAGATTTACCATTACTGTATTGCTCGACACATAATATGATACCACGGAGGTGCCTACACTGATGTAAAATCAGGCTGCGCCAGGTATTTCAGTTTAGGGGAGCTTAAACTAATTCTGAGGAAATCCCGACCACTAACTTTCTAACTTTCCCCTATCTCCGGACACGCACCGGAGACGCCTCTAGCAGAAATATTGCACACTATGCTGACAGTATGCTACCAGGTTCTGAACGGTATTTAAATGGTGTGCATTTATGTACCATGTTGCATTGCAGGATCTGTCGAGAATGTCGTCGCCGAGAGTGTCAGAGCCGTCTATTAACAAGCTTCGTAATGTTCTCACTGACACTGTCACCGTGCTGTGCCAGAACGGCCTTGAGTTTGAGAGGCAGCTCTGCATTCAGGGAGGTCTCTGCATCACCGTCGACGATTCTGTCTTTCTCGTTCACTTCAACAAGAGGTTTTCTGGTTCTGATCAGGTGGGACCACGCATCGCTGTGGAGGATGCTGGGGGTAAAAGTGGACAGGGAGGCAGGCTTGCTGCTGGAGAATGCTCTGATATGTCTAATCAGCATCAGAGTGGAGCTAGGTCGCCAAAAGGTATTCCGACTTCACCGTCAAGGATGAAGGATGGTGGTCAGTTGTTTGGACATGGAACGATGACCCCAAAGGTCATGTCACCGGTTGGGGTTGGTCAAGGGGCTTTGCCCTCTGGTGCATATGCTGAGATGCATCATGGTGCAGCATTTGGATCACCAAGAGACAGGGGGATGACTCGTGACGTGATGAATCACGGTAGGGGGATGAGTCCCGCAAGGGGAATGATTCGTGGTAGAGGGGTGAGTTCCGGAAGAGGGATGAATCGTGGTAGGGGGATGAATCCCGGAAGGGGGCTGAATCGTGGTAGGGGGTTGAGTGTAAGGGGCGGCGCACGTGGGGATCCATCATCAGGACATGAAGCCGGTCAGTTCACTGGATCACATGCCAGCAAAGCTGGATTTACGCTCAGAGGTGGCATGGTTGGTTTGACCAAGTTTGGGAGGGGTCTGGGTAGAGTTGGTGGTGGAACTGACTATCATTCTGTGGCTGAATCTCAGGCTCCAGGCGGTAAGCAAGGTCCGAATGAGAAAGCGATTGTTGATGAAGAAACTGAACGAGAGGAGTTGAGTGAGAACAGTGGTGGACAGGCATCTTTGAATAGTGACACAATTGAAGAATGCAATGAACGCGATGTTGATGGAGCGTATTCAACAGAGGAAACAAAGATGGATGAAACTTGTTCGTTGTCACACAACGCTGGAACTGATCAATCTCATGACGTGGAAGAAGTTAAGACGAATGTTTCCAGGCCAGACTCAGTGGCCGGCATGCTGCATGATGACAGTTGGTCTCCGATGGACAAGACAGCGAAGAAGGGTGGCAAGAGAATGCACAAGGCAAGTGCAGTCGTGAGAGGGTCGAGAGTGGTGAAGAAGGAAGAACTTGAAGGGCAAGACGAAAGGTCGGATGACTCAGCCATGCCAGTTCTCAAAGTCTGCTCCGTTTCTATCTCCAACCGCCCTGATGAGTCGGAGGGTCGTGGATCGAAGGCTGACGGTGAGGAGAGTCCGAGTCCAAGCAAGAAACGCCGGCGGCATGAAGGTTGTAGCTTGTTGTTGTTATTGTTTGTCGTTCTTATTATTTGTTATTATGGTTAAGACTATGTGCTAACCATTATACTAGTGAGGGGGAGGTATGGTTGAGGAGTTGAAAGACGTCGGATTAACGAAGTATTGCAATGTAGCTTTTTTGTAATTCATCATCACTTTCATCTTCATCAGCTGTGTATACTGGTTGCTATTGCGATACATTGTCTCTAAAATCAACAAAATTATGTTGCTAATGTTTTTTAAAGAAGATTTATCACCAGATTTGGTTATTCCAGATGAGTACTATTCACATGTATGTATGTAATGTATGTATGTGTTGCACTTCTAACGCACCATGCATTGCTGCTAAGATGAAGCTCCACACAATTCTATCGCTTGACTCTGTTATAAAGAAGGTGACATGTTTTCATTACGTTGGAATACATAGTGTATTAATGTAACTACATTCAGTCAACCATTTGCAGAATTGCTAGCTGTATTGAGATAGTACGAGGAGGACCTTTGGCCGCCCACCCGTGCTCATCTGGCCTGGTTGGTCGGTGGTTAAGTCATGCCTAGTAATACATAACAC
>JAQFYQ010003736.1:0-10430 GCA_034694885.1 Buchholzia appendiculata | reverse complement strand
AGGACGCCTTGGCGGCAGCCGGAGGCGGTACGGGGCCCTAGTCTGACGGAGACTAGGACGGGAGACAAACAACAACAACTGGTTGTGTTGAATATGTACACAAGATTCAGATGAATTGCTACAGCTCATCAAGGTAGGATTTCATATTGTATGTAACCCCACCGATGGAAGTTTCTGATCCAATGGCAGGGCTTCTTCAAATTCTTAATCTCATGGTTATGAAAGTTTTGATCATCAATATAGACAGTTTGATCAAAAAATGAATTGATCTTATGCGATCATGTGTGGCCTGGTTCATTTTTATGTAAATTATTCACCAGAAGCTTTGCGACCATTGTGCACGTTTTAGGTATCTCCATAAACACAGTTTTGGCTCTTACAATTGGATGGGCAGCTAACGTTCGCCTAGCACACACACGACTATGGAGATTCACTCCGCATGAACGAATAAACTAGTTAATGAAATTCGCTTCACTCACACGAACGATCTAGTTGATGACATTCACTCTGTACATACGAACGAATAAGTTAATTACATTTGATATGCACACATGAACGAACTAACGACTTTCATTTTGCACATGCGATGGAACGACATCCACTCGGTACAAACAAATTAAAGACGTTCACTCCACACAGGCGAACGAACAATGTTCACTCAGCGCACACTAACGAACCACATTCCTTTTGTACTACACTCGTGCAAATGACGTTCACTCTTCTCAAACTAGCTAACCAAAGGCGTTCACTCCATGAACACAAACGACCGACGTTCACGTACTGCACACAAACAAACAGCGTTATATTTCTTAAAAACAAAAATAAAAAAATGAGCAAACGACTCTCAGTTTCAGTGCTGAAAATGTTTACCTCTTAGACTCAGGAGGGTTGATGATGATCACCTCACATTGAAGAGCGAATAACTTTACTCTCGTGCGCTCGGAAAACTTGTGAGGTTCTCCTCTAATACTCGAAGAAGCTAAATTCAACTAACGTCATTCATCTCGCACAGGCAGAAAAACAGTGACGTTCATCTTGCATGTCACGCTCTTGAGGAGCTATTGACGTTCATCTCGCACACTTTAAGGAGCTAATGGCGTTCATCTCGCCCACTTGGAGGAGCTGATGATGTTCATCTTGCACACTTGGAGGAGCTGATGATGTTCATCTCACACACTTGAAAGGAGCTATTGGCGTTCATCTCGCAGACTTGGAGGAGCTGATGATGTTCATCTCACACACTTGAAAGGAGCTATTGGCGTTTATCTCGCGCACTTGGAGGAGCTATTGACGTTCATATCGCACATTCGGAGGAGCTGATGATGTTCATCTCGCACATTTGGAGGAGCTATTCATGTTCATCTTGCACATTCGGAGGAGCTAATGACGTTCACCTCGCACTCGGAGGAGCTAATGACGTTCATCTCGCACTCGGAGGAGCTAATGACGTTCATCTCGCACTCGGAGGAGCTAATGACGTTCATCTCGCAGACTTGGAGGAGCTAATGACGTTCATCTCGCACTCAGAGGAGCTAATGACGTTCATCTCGCACTCGGAGGAGCTAATGACGTTCATCTCGCAGACTTGGAGGAGCTATTGGCATTCATCGCGCACTAAGAGGAGCTAATGACGTTCATCTCGCAAATTTGAAGGTGCTTTTGGCGCTCATCGCACACTCTTTTTGCGACACAAGTTCAAGTCGCGCAGGATAAGGTATGGACGGAGGAGCTAACGACATTCATCTCACACACACGGAAAAGCTATTTTTACGTGCATCTCGTGCGAAAGAGCCAATGATGGAGGACTTAATGTCGTTCTTCTCCTATGAACGAATCAGCGAGTGAAGCCATTATGCGCGTCAGCGAGTGAACAATGTTCACCTGACAATCACAAATGATTGATCGATGTTAATCGTTCAATTTTTGTTAATGACCACTGCATCCAGGGTAGGATGCCACATCGTTCTATATTCTGCACAACTAAGATAGAATTGACAGTAACAGCTGTTACCATACAGTGTTATTTCAATTAGAGAATAAGTTCAGTTCATATTTCAGTAATATTTTTACAAATTAAAATTCAGTTTATAACTTTAATATGAGTTTGTTCATTCGTTATTTGTTACATTTATTCAAAGGAAATTTTAAATAAGGAAACATGCACATGCAATAAAAACGCTGTTGTAACAGAATTCTGACCAGATAGAATGGGAAGAACAGAATGGGATGACCAGATAGCTCATTGGTAGCGTGCTCGACTAGTAACCCAGAGGTTGCGGGTAGGAATCCGCGCCGGAAGTATTGTCTGGTAACAAATTTGGGCAAGTTGTTCACGTCCCATTGCTTGTACGGGAAGGACCTTTGGCCGCCCACCTGTGCTTATCTGGCCTAGTCGGTCGGTGGTTAAGTCATGCGTAGTAATACATAAGACAAGTAACCATCACCAGGACCTGTCTTCGGACAGAGCAATATCATCGTGAACAGAATTCTAGAAAGCAAACCATACAAAATTTCCGTTGTATCTTAGGTCCTTTGCAATGGAAGTGATGATTGTTTTTAAAATACATACATCAATTTATTGCATTATTAAGCAGCATTTGTTAACAGTTCAATAATTTCATATAGCCTACAGTGTAATGTAGCAAACGTGATAATGGAAGTGATCAAATATGAGCACTTGGGTTTAGTCGTATTCAATTTTTCTTCAAGAACGTGTGTACTACAACTACAACAACTAAATGAGATAGAGTTGCTTGTGCATTTTCACTACCGGTACCTCCCACGCCGAACAGATATTCCTGTAATGTTTATGTGTTTCATTGGTATAAAGCAGAAGGACAATTAATCTGATCCAGGAAATAAATAAACAACTGATAAACACCAAAAAAGACAGTGCAGAACAACACAAAGTGCAAATAAACATTGAAGTTCTACAATGGACTCGAAATACGTGCAGTCCAGGCATGTAGCAGGATGTTAATATTATATAATAACATCTGTATCTATTTCGCAAGCAGCAAAAACATAAGAAACCTATAAGAAACAAAATCAGCAAACGTAAATAAAGGGAATACAAACCAACATTAAAATGGAAATTAATATTACGAGTATATGTCCAAAAATAAGCCTGACTTCAAAATAAAGAGCGATCTTAGCATGCTCATGACACATTGACATCTATAGCGTGCTGTTATATACAAGCACTCATAACAATGAATAGGATGAAACATTTCAATCTATGAACAAGCACATAACACCGACTACAGACCTGACATCTAGCGTCCCATTGGTAATGTTTCTAATGCGATGTGTTACTTATTATGGCAGATGCTTCTCTGCTATGCATCTTTTGACTAGGACTAAACTAAATCTACAGTCACATGCACTAGACCTGCTGTGTATTTGAGATACTTGAGGGCGATCTAGCTAGCTGCGGATCGAAAATTAGTCTGTTCTAAGAAAGTGACTGCTATGACCAATCAATTTTACATTGGCGAAGCTTAGAATCATTTAGCGTGTACCTTATAGCCAAGAATCCTTTAGGAACGAGTCCTTTATAATGAAGTTCTACTGTACTGCAGTTTACTTCAATTTTACAGCAACTTCTAATCAAAACAGATAATCTTAAAGTGGGATTAAAGATTTACAAAGGCGCAATTGGCTATGTTCATCATAGTTCATCTGGATTAATTTATTTAATCTTTGGATTAATTTACCATCCTGTATTAATTTCATTTGGAACTTAATTTAGTTTTTCATGCTGTCTTCTCATTCAACGACTATTTTAAATTTGAGGTTCATCATTTCACTTTAATTTCAAATTATCCTTCCCGTTCTCATTCGCTTTCTGCCAATAAATACAGTTGTTAACAGTATTCAACTGTATTCATGAACGACCATGCCATTGCTCGCGTGCATCTCACAGTGTACCTGCCGAGAAGATTTACTGACCATGGACCTTTATCAATGTAGTTTCCCTACAATTAATGATATCTCAATGCTGTGCCTCAAAATATTAAATACATTGCAGTTTATTTAACTTCTTAACCATTAATGCACTGCGCTTCGTGCTATTTGATGTCAGCCGTTATCACAATAGCAGTAAATAGGTGAAGAGGTATTGATTGAAAATTTCAGGAAGGAAAGATTTGCGACTTCAACAAATTCCCGTTGTGTAGAAAAAAGTCCATATATTATTCTTGTAGGATTCTGCCTAACATCAGCTAATGATCTTGCCTGTGGCATGGCTTATAATAAACCGGTAAGTAACTAATTGTACATCATATTTAGTATGGTATATAGCGGTTGATCAGATATCGTAGCATACAATTTTTTGTTGTGGGAATATTGGTAGGTTTTACAGTTCATTTGCCATAAAATGTATGCTGTAAGGAAGAATTTACAAACAGTGCTGGAAGGTATAGGCATCAACACCATGGTTTTAGATCATATATGCTATACTGTAGGGAAAGTTCTTTGTATCATCATCTTCAGTTTTGTTTGTCTTGGACATTGTCAGTTTTGTGTTCATGTTCAAATGGTAGTATTCGTTAATCATCCACTGCAGAATTTGTGTCACTTCACATTTCCGAACGAAGGTCGGAGTTTGCAGATCTATCTAATTAGGTGGGCTTTATTATTGCTATGCAATTTATTTATTCTGATTTGTATGTGTTGCTTATTCAGAAAATTGATCCGGACTTCGATAAACAAAGGACCGCGCCAGCAGCACCTGTCTCCAAGAAGAGCACTCTAGTTCCCGCTCGAGGTCAGATTTATTATTGCCTTCAATTTTTTCTATGCATACTTTATTGGCAGTGCAGTGTTGATTGCTGTGGCATACGTGTATACATTGTATTTGTGTGAAGCGGATTGAGGGTCATCTTTCTGGGATTCATTGTTAGCATCAACATTTAGCGTCTGGTTTTCTTGTCAACAAGGGTTAGGCGATTTCTACTATGGCTCTTCTCCAAAAAGCATGATCTCATTTTTTCTTGACTCTTTGTGTCTATCTGTTCACATTTGAACGTATACACTCTGTCGCTGTCTTTCTTTCCACATGGTCAAACTACCTTAACTATGTCTGGTGTCATTGCTCACCACGAAGGACCCAACCTCTCATATAGCTCGCTGTGCAGTCTGCTTTTTAGAGAGATGATACAAATCCACTTGATAGATGGGTATTTTAAATTAGATTGTTACCTAAATGATAATTACCTATATATTGAATTGCCTGCATTCTTATAGTTACCTGTGAGCATGTACAAATTTTTGTGAAGCAAGGCTGGACTCTATTTTAGCACTTCATGGAAATCTCTGGTTATTTACAACATCTGTGCAGGGGACAGGTATAGACTTGACTATGCTCCCATAGGGCTCATGATGGCTGGATTTGTATGAATGCATGCACTTGCTGATGCCAACTAGTACCGGGGATCTATGTGTGTTAGAGTGCTAATGCTCGAGTAAGGCTAGTAGTCTGATTAGAGCTGTAGCATCATGGTGAACTGCTACCATCTGTTCTTTGCTTCTGTTATGGCGGTGGTATTATCATGTGCTTGTCACTGCTATCGGATCAAGTAACAGAATGACTTCCTCTGAGGAAGGGAAATAACCCATTCCTACTACGGGATGGTGTCAGCAAAGGCATGTGTGGTCGTAAGAATCCAGCTGTAATAAGCACTCGAAGACATTAGTTAAAGTTTTTACCTGTGCTAAGCAAAGACATCTTGCTAAAGCGAATAATAGACTTGAACCGGGTAATGATGATGATGATGATTATAATTATATAATATGATTATAATCATATTTCGGCACTTGGCAGTTTTATTTTGATTTGTAGATGTGTTCTGCTTAAGAAAATTTTATGCTGTTATGTGATTAAAACAAGCAAGTTCACTTGGTTCTATTTCTGTGTCTCTTCTTTGCTCTCTTTTTTTATCATGCTGTGCTGTTCTTTCTTTTTTCACCTCTCTTTCTCTAGAGTCTAGAACTCTAGATCCATTGAAACTACCTTTTTTGTTATTATAAATCTATGAAATAGTCTGTTAATATGATAATTATGTGTGTGCTATGTGATTTGTAGTAGGAACTCTGGTATGATCAGCTTGGCGATATATCAAGTCTTCAGCATGGACAACATAACGTTATAAGGATCAGTTTAAAGCAACCTCAGCGTTTAGTTCTTCAGTAAATGCGTCTAGTTTCAGTTTGAAATTGCTTCAGGCGAATGGACGTCGCTAAATCACACCCCTGCACCACACGCTTTGTGAGTCGTAGGCAGGTACTACTCCAAGAAAAGGCAGAAGACACTCTATTCTATCTCCTACAGTATCCAGAATGTGACAAATCAACAGAGCCTGTCGTTAAATTTTTTTTTTAATAGTCACGTGGAGATTTGTTTATGTGTGTATGAACGCGTGAACGTTTTTGTTTATGTCGACTGGCTAGAGGCTACTCTGATGTGGTGAGGAATAACTGGTGTTGCGAACTGTTGACTGTATTTGTGTGGTGGACTGCTTGTTGTTTCAGGGGATGAGTTTCTGCTGCCACTCTCTGCGTTCTTCTGCTCCATCTGCTGTGAGTTTGCGAAGGATAAGACTCAAGCTGAGGTTCACTTGGTCAGTGTGGAACATAATAACAAGTTCAAGGTGAGAACTTCTTTAAGTCTATATTATACTCTCAGTATTTGATGATGATGATAGTGCTCTGTCCGAAGACAGGTCCTGACGATGGTTATTTGTCTTACATATTACTACGCATGACTCAACCACCGACCAACTAGGCCAGATGAGCATGGGTAGGTGGCCAAAGGTCCTTCCCGTACAGGCAGTGGGACGTGAACAACTTGCCCAAGTTCTTTCAGTATTTATGAACATGGTAACTAGAGATTTCAATTTTAAAATGTAGAAATAATTAGTGGTAGTGCACAGCACAATGTTTCTTAAGGTAACACAAATACCACTGTGCATATGCTGGATAATCGAGCTCCCAGCAAAACGATTATCGGATAACCTTGACACAATTTCTTAAACTGAGAATAACTGAAGTAATGTATCGAGAAATTGTTTTTTTTTTTTAAATAATTGTAAATAAAATTGTAAAATGTCTTAGCTACTTCAATACGTTAATCTTTAAGAATGTTTGTGTCGACCAGACATAAAATTTTATCATGCATGCTGCAGCAATTGTTTTTCCTTGGCCAATCATAAACTTTATTTTTTAAACAATCAATGTTGAGCTGTTTGTCTTTTCATATTTTTTCTTAAATATGTTTTTTTCTTTCTTTTGCATGGATTGCATAATTATATAAATACCCTGATTTGCATGCGGGCGCAGTGTGCTCACTAAGAACTTCAGTATTGGGAGGCTAACATTCCCAAAATTATTTAATTATGCGATATTTCACTTAGCGATATAATTTCTTCTTTTTCATTGTTTATCAGCTAGATTGTCATCTTTCGTAATTAACTATAGAATTAATGAAGATCTGCCTTGGACTATGCTAAAAGTTGACTTCATATTTAGAAGGACTTTTACAAGCATGATCACCGTGATTAATTTCAGCAGAGCATTTTGAATGTTATCTCAAGCAAAGTTGTAAAGCCGGATGCCCTTCCTGACGCCGCTCGTCTTCCTGCTCACCTTGTCAGGCACATAAAGGAACATGGTAAGTCTATTGCAAAGCCTGACTTCACCGGGGCTACAACCTCGCTGGCATGTTTTTCACACGTTATGCAACTGTTAAATAGTTTTTGATGGAGTTGGTAATATTTGACTCTCAGGTAATGGACAGGTTCAGAAACTCGGGACTGAATCATATGGAGGAGCATATCGAGTGTGTTCTACTCCTCGTAATGGATGAGAATTATGTGATCATCATGCATTTATTGAATGACATTTAGCATTTTAAATTTAATTTAGTGATGCTAACAATGTTTCATGCAAATTTTTGAATTTAATTTCTTACAGCAATTTTTGCGAGATAATCCAGGCTACGAGTTCCAGTATTTGAAAGATAAGATGTCCATGATTCAGAGCAGTAAGAGCAAAGGGGCGAGTGAAGAGAGTGGCACTCCGACCACGACCACTGTACGTGAACCGTTCAAAATCAAACTTCCCTCCTTGAATCGACAGAACAAAAGGTTGCTATCTGGATTAAATTCTTCCGTCCTGGCCAAGATGGATGACAGTGACAGCGAGGATGATGAAGACAAGGCTGTGGGTTTAAGTGTGACTGACAAGTCTACTGGACTGAGTAAGAGTAGCATGACTGCAGCCGGCGTGAAAGCATCAACTAGTCAGCACATCCCTGCAGCTGTTAGCAAGCCTGTTGCGTTCACTTTGAGATCAAAGTTGTTTCGCAACGCTGTTCCTGCAACAACGACAACGTCTGATTCGTCGGTTCTTGGCTGGCAGTTGGCTGCTGTCGTTGCTCAGAGGAAAGTGTCGTCATCGATGTCAAGCAAGTCGGATCAATCGTCGAGTTCTTCCGCCATTTTCAGCAAGGCCGGTTCAGCTATTACTAAGGTGTCACCTGCCGTCTCCTTCAAAGTGACTCCATCTGTTGCTGCATCTGAAGCAAGTGTCGACATATTTGCTCCTCCTACGACCAATACGAAAATAGAAAAGAGTACTGTTTCAATTGCTCCGAAGATTGGTGCCAACATGAATATTGTCATTAACACAAGTGAGATCGGTTTTTTATATTTGAATTAAATTTTTCTCTTTGGTTATCGATTGTAATTTTCATTATCATCATTATAAGAATGTAATATGTCGCTCATATTGGACATCAATTTTCTCTTGCCTTATCGAGAAGAAATTGTAGTCGAATGCACACCACTACAGTACAGATAATTGGGTCACTATGTTTTATGTAGTGAATCAGTGATTGTACAGCTGGATGCCCTTCTCACGTCACATCAGTTATTTCATATCATTATCTCATGTTTTACCCTGTTCCCGGTGCAAGTTAGCATCACCAAGGGCATGGGGTCGTAAAAAAGTTTTGTTTAAAAGGTGGTGACAGCGACGGCGACGATGTCGTCTAAAACGACAATGGTTATGAATCGAACGTATTTGGAGTAGAAATGTGTTCACAAACTTGTGTAAAATATAGAAACTGACCTCTTGTTGCTACTTGTGTGAAATCTGGATGGCTCAGAGTCGGACGTTGGTCACTTTTTTCGGACCCGACCCGACCCACGGACTCTCTGATCTGACCCGATTCGACCCACTGAACACCCGACCCGCGGGTAACTTAACAAATCCCGACCCGACCCATGGACGTTCCGACCCGACCCGCGACACGTAAAAAAGTATAAAAAATATTTCGGTCAAATTTTTCTACTAAATTTATAAGCAATATATTCTGTGTTGTATTTTAAATTATTCATTCTGTTTCATTCTGATGCATATTAAATAATATTTTGATTTGGGAACAAGTTTTAAAGTGCACACAATTTCTATGCTCTTGTCGTTGACCAAATGAACGTTGTGCAAATAAATATTATGATTATGAAGAAATTGACAATTATAGGAAATTATGTGGTGAAGCAACCTTGGAAAGCTTAAGTGAAATTTTGATACAATACATGACTAAGACAAATTCTATGAGTCCGACTTTGTTCATACGTATAATATAATTTAATAAATTTGTTTTGATTTGATTAATGAGTGATGTGTACTAAAATTACTTGACTTATGTTGACATATTTGTCTCGGAATTCAAGCTTCAATGTATGCATCTTAAGCATGAAAGTACTTCTAAGACATATCTTAAATCAATAAAGTATGACATGACAAGGTGATAAAATTTGTCGTGGGTCAAGACGGGTGAGGATATTGTGACCCGACCCACGGACTTTCTGACCTGACCCACTGAAATCTGGACCCGACCCGCCAAATTCTAAAAATTTGGACCCGACCCGCGGGTCGGGTCGACCCAATCCACGTCCAACTCTGGAATGGCTTTGGATGTGTCCCATCTGAACGCACTTGTACTTGAACCATCATCTACATTTATGAAATGCAACTTATGTGTGAGATGCAAATTATGTGTGCAACTGAGTTTAAGATTTAAATGTCTGTATATTGAATGCATCATCGATGCTTTTTTCTACCTATGTTTCTTTGACATGGTTAGAGATGAATGAGGAAAAGCCTTGAGGCTTTGCATTGCCGCTTTACTTCATTAATGTTCAGTCAGCTTTTAAAATTTTAGTTTGTGAGGTCAATTTAAAATGCTCTAAGATAATCTAAATATTTTATTATATGGAGCTTTTGATCGATAGTTTGAACTGTTTTGGTGCCTTCAGAGTGTGGGTATCAGTAAAAGTAATGTGGTCTAACCAGGGTTGAAATTGCCGGGGGGGTTAGGGGGGTTAAACCCCCCCTGGCCATTTGCCGACCCCCTGTGGATGCTTCAC
>JAQFYQ010003735.1:0-10431 GCA_034694885.1 Buchholzia appendiculata | reverse complement strand
CCAACGACAGTCGAAATTCCACATCATATCAAAATGCGCAAAAATTAAGAACAAAACCAAAATGAAGAAAATAATAAACGATTATTTCAAGAAAAAAGGAAAAATATAACAGCACAAGATTACGATTAAGCAAAATCATTAAGTAGGCTAGTTATAGTAGTAGTAGTAGTCATTTAATTTCTTTTTGTACACAACACGATCAACAATTCAAAAATACTAAAATGCTAATAATGTAACGTGGAGCTGTGTAACAAAAAGGGCCTCCTAGGTAAGTCAGAAACCTATCGAGCTATTTGTTAGTCATGCTATTAAATTAATGTCATGAATGGGCAGGATTTAATAGCTCTCCGGGCTCTCCTATCAAACGAGATTCATGTAGTCCTAAATAGTATTCAGAATGTGACTGATTCGCGACCACGCAGACATGATGCATCTCTCGAGATCCATAACGTGGAACATAAATACAATTTACAACTCTTGATGCAAATGCTTTATTTCTTGGACTGAATTATTGTTTCCTATTTGCTCAAATTATTAATTCATAATTTACATTCTATTTATTGTCTTGTTGCTAATGTTATAATTGCTGCATATCTGGCATAATTTTGTGATATTTATTTTATGATTTTTATCCTCAAGTATTTATGGAATAAGAGAATATGAATAAACCTAATTTGTTTTGCGAAAAGTCTGCCTCTAACACCATAACAAATTTGTTAACAGCTGATGCAGCTGATTTATTTAATAAATTACTTTAATGAAATTAAATACAATGGTGATATTTTTTTATATAAATAGATCAATTTAGATCGATTTATTACCTTGCAAGAAAAAGTTTTATTATATGATAACGATCTACTAATTTTACGGGTGCCTATGATTACCGGAATAACCCGAAATGGGTTATGGGTAAAATGGATCACCAAATGGGGGGACCGCCAAATGCGTCATCCTGCAGTTTTGTGCTCTAATGGGAAACTGCTAGGGTTAAGGTAGGGTTGGGGGTTAGGGTTATAAGTCGGGTTTTGGTTGGGGTTAGGGTTAGGGTAGGACCTAGAGAACATTTTACCATCCTTAAATTCCAAAATAAAAATAAAAAGTTCATGATTTTTTTGGAACACGTACCCCTACCTGTTGATTTTTCCCCATTAGTGCACCAAACTGCAGGATCACCGTAAAATGCAAACTGCGAACTGCGATCTAGCGAACTGGTAAAATGCGAACTGTTGTGCGAATTACATGGGTAAAATGCAAACTGCGAACTAATGGGTAAAGTGCGAACTGGATTTCGAACTAATTTTAGCGAGTCATCCGCGGCCAGAGCCGCGAGACCGGCACCGGCAGTTCGCATTTCAATAGTTTGCATTTTTAAAGTTTTAGGTAAAATGCGAACCGGTCCGGACACGTGACTTTTCGGCTGAATCAATCAAGACCAATCAAAATGAAGTTCGCACAACAGTTCGCATTTTTCCAGTTCGCCAGTTCGCAGTTCGCATTTTACCCATAACTTCCGAAATAACAGAAACTAAAAAGATAATGCAGTAATAATTAGACATAATCAAAGACAATCCGACATAACCAGAAATAATCAGAAATAAATCAGAAATAACTAAAATAAATCCAAAATAATGTGAGTGAAATGACAAACCGAAATCATCCGAAATAACACAGTTCTAATTATTATTTCGGAGAATTTCGGGCTGTCTTGTCATTCAGATTATTTCAAATTAATTTGAATTATTTCTGATTTTTGTATTATTGTTATTTTGGGCTTTGTCGGGTTATATCTGATTATGTCTGGCTATGTCCGGCTATTTCTAGGTATTTTGTACTTGTTTTGAGTTGTTTCGGATTATTTCGGATTATTTCTGTAATTTTAGGCACCGAATTTTACTGTGTGTAAATTTTAGTGCAAATTTTCCTTTCAGTGCTGTGGTAAAAATATTGAGTTGTTAGGCTTGGTAAAATTTGGCTGAAATTTGATCATCACAATTTTTTTATTTCCAGCATCAAAATGTTGCAGAGATCAAATGTAATTTAACTTAGTATTTCTCGTCATAATGGTAAATGATCTGGACATCGTATCAGTATATGATTTCCAGTTTGAATGTCATTTATTTTTGATTATATAAGGTTATTGTGTTACAGCATATGACACTGGCTTTGATGACTAACCAATGAACGATGTCTAACTGTGTGTCAACATCAAGCAGCCAGCAGTTGTCAGAGCTTGTTCATAAGTTAACTACTTCAGGTCATCAGACTCTGGACAAAAATGACATGACTACATTGAAGAAACTCTGCAGGTAAAGATTTTATGATGATTAAATTCTGTTTATTAGTTCAGTGATTTATATCATGGAGGATTATTTTAAATTATTAATTTGTGTTATGTTACTTGCCAAGATTGATGACATTCCAAGATGTTGTAGGTACGTTCTGTACTGCATTGTTTGTAATAGGACAACAAAAATTGCATAGAATGCAACTTTGAACATATTCTGTTAAAGATCGTTGCTATATAGATCTGTATTGACTTAATTGCATTTGATCAGATTCAAGATCAAATAACAAGACTTATGCCAAGTCCTTTCTGCACATTATGCAGTGTAGAATTAAATGTTGTTTGTTGAGCTTAGTTTTTCTTTCCTCATTAATTGACTACAAATGTAAGAAAAAACAAAATTATTTTGTGTATCCTATTGGTTCAAAAGCTGCTCAATGTAAAATTCTGTCGTTTACTATCATACTCGTTACTTGAATACTCCTGCATTTGCTTAAACTCTAGACATATGAAATATTAAAATAATTTATAATTGTTAGCAATTTTAGAAATTCTACATTTATTTTAAAAGTATGACTGAGACACTTTCTGAAGCAGTAAAAATTGAATGCAATAATTATTATGTTACGAGATTATTTTTGAGTAATTAAAATTTGCATGAGTGAAATTTGTCTCAAGTCGAGTAAGTGACAAGGTTTCAGTTTGAGATGTCAATACTCTAGTAGTTGATGCTTTAAGTAACCAGTTGTTGCATGACGTGATGCTTTAAGTAACTAGCTGTTGCATGATGGGATGCTTTAAGTAACCAGCTGTTGCATGATGTGATGCTTTAAGTAACCAGCTGTTGCATGATGTGATGCTTTAAGTAACCAGCTGTTGCATGATGTGATGTTTGATTGTGCTTTGTTGTCAGACAGTCGGATGAGTACGTCAAGGAACTTTATCGACTTGTCTTTACTCAGCTGGAGAAGGATCATGCAGAGATACGCTTTTCTGCTGTTCAGATCATCGACGATATCTTTTGTCGTTCCAATTGTTTTCGGGAACTGCTGTTGGCTGACTTCCAGTATTTTCTGGAACTAACTATGGGTGTGTATAAGTTACATATAGGTTATTTAATTTGCAATAATCATTTATATAATATTGTGTCTACGTTTCTTGTGGTTTGTTCTGTTATACAGAAGTAATTGGTAGCCTAGTTGTTACGATATCTATGGCCTATAGGTGTCACCATCTAGTCGTTAGCATAGAATTTTGCAATGTTATTTTTGAATGATGTTGAATTAAATGTCCAGAATAACTTTTTTAGCAATTTTTTGGAATTATTTATGATCTTAAGCCTTAATTGGCTGCAATAAAATTGATTCACATGTGTGTCAATACCCTATTTGAATAACTTGTACAAGATTGATGGAAATCGTTTGAAGCTTCTTTAATTGCACAATTAAAGAAGCTTCAAACGATTTATTCAAAATGAAACACATGTTTCATTTTGTAAACTGTTCTTATTTTGTTTCAGAATTTTTAAAATTTGTTGTTATAATAAAGTGGCAAATATTTATTATTGCAATAAGATCGTAATGCAATAATTACACATGTTTGACTGTAGCGAATCAAGTTTTCGAGCTTTAAATTTACGAGCATATACTGCATGTATTCATTAATGTTACTGTACATAATATAATTTGTGTTCAGTTGTAGAAGACAGCACTTTTATTTATAGATTTATAAGTTGATTAATGCTTTTTTGTAGTATTGAAATAGCTTATTTTAGAAGTTAAATGTTGCATACTGTTTTGGTTTTGTAATATGACACGTTTGTATGTATTACAGAGACGGACGTAAAGCAACCTTTACCTCCACCAGATCATGTTGCAATGGAATTAAAGATAAAGACTGTAGAAATTATTAACAGGTGGCACTCTCAATATGGAGAATCGTACAAGTTGCTTAGTCTTGGATTCCATTTTCTTCAAACTTGTCGCAAGGTAAATATTCTGCTTGTGTTAATTTTATGCTTTCTTTCAATGTTGAATCTTAAAATATTACAGAACTGTGCATTTCTTAATTTCATTAGCAGTGAAATAAGAAATGTAAATGCATGAATTAGCGAGGCAGAAAGGTTGTGTTCAAGCAAGATGGTTGGCATCAGAAATGGGGGGTCTGGCTTTGAAAATTTTGCTCTTTTCAATAACAATTAAAACTGTCATACTGTATGTATGATATTATCTGCACTGAGTCTGCAGATTTTAGCCACCAAGAGCGTGCTTGTCAGCATCTCTCTCTTACTTAGGACAGGAGATACATTGATAACGTGTGATCCACTGCAATGGACCCTAGTACTAATTGTGACTGATGGCAGTCTGGATGAGAAGTGAAAATGATGACGCTGAAATGTACACTGCCGTAAGTCGAAACAGTTGGATAATAATTTACTATTTATGATTATTATGCAGATTGATTTTGCGAATATCCGTTCAGCGAACATAGTAGAACGACAAAGAATTGAGGAATTACAGACAAGGAGAGAAAGACAGCAACGGGAACAAAGAGAGAAAGTTGTGGAAGAAATGACAGGTAGAATTCTGTCCTGTAGTTTTAAGAACTGTACTATACAAGTAATCAAACTATATACAGATGAGTGTAATTGAACTATACAGATGAGTGTAATTGAACTATACAGGTGAGTGTAATTGAACTATACAGATGAGTGTAATTGAACTATACAGGTGAGTGTAATTGAACTATACAGGTGAGTGTAATTGAACTATACAGGTGAGTGTAATTGAACTGTACAGGTGAGTGTAATTGAACTGTACAGATGAGTGTAATTGAACTGTACAGGTGAGTGTAATCGAACTATATACAGATGAGTGTAATTGAACTATATACAGGTGTAAGATGAGTGTGATTGAACTATACAGCTCTATCTGATGTATTTAGGTCAATATCGATCTCTGACTGCTTTATGGACTCATTTCCTTTGTTTTATTCGATGTTGTGAGGTCTCGGTAATTCGTTCTAGAGTCTATCATGTTAATTGAATCATTTAGTGGATCCATCTTTCACTCTGCTTTTCTTTATTGAACCATCACTCGTTCCATCAATGATACTAGACCATTTTCATTATCACATGTTGGACAGCGTATTTGCATGCTAGCTTTTGTTTGATACAGCATTTAGAAGATTCCTAAATTCTTCAGTCATTAACAGTTTAGTGTGTTTGGCAGCCCGTGCTGGGGTATGCATTTATCTCCAGCTTCTAGTACGTATGAGCTAATTTTATCTCTTTTCTTTACCGTGGTGTTCGTGTTTCACTGTTGTATGATGCGATTGGAATAACTAAACTTATAATTAAATAGTACTCTGTAGTTATTTCATAAAATTTAGCTACAGGTGATATTTATGCTGGAAACTTTTCTTTTATCCTAACCTTGTACTTTTTTAAGCTATTGTGTTTTTGAACTACGTGCATAGATTTAATAGAATTAGTTATCTGTAAGTTTTTATGTCAATTTTTTAAAGGTTGTTCTTTGTTGTTTTCAGACCTCTCTAGTGACATTAAGCTGTGCTTAACGGAATCGGACTCTTGCTTGAAACTCCTTCTTGCTACGTTGGGACCTGAAACTAATAACCAGCTTTGTAATATTAGAGAAGGAAACATTGCGGAACATTGTATTCCTGTTTGCGCTCAGACGACGTCATCGAGTACAGCTGTGGATATGAACCCTGACCTTGTCGTACGTGAAAACCCTTGCGTAGTCAGCGAAGCATGTCCAGGAAGCTGTCTACTTTCTGATGCGACGACGTTGTCTCTAAGAGTCGCATCTCTTCAGCATTCAGAAAGTACTGATATGTTGGCTAGTACCTATGTAAGTGATCGCAAAAGAATTATTAGCTCTGAGCGTGTTTCAAGTAGGAACTGTGGCAGAAACTCTGAGCGTGTTTCAAGTAGGAACTGTGGCAAAAACTCGGAGAAATATCGGAAGACACCTCTGAAAATTGTTGAGACTGAAAATAATGCAGATATTATTCGTACTCTAAAGGATCAAGTGGCGCTGATTACTCACAAATTTGCTCCTGCAGTGAAGAAATGGATTGAGGTTTGTAAATGTCGTAGTTCTGATCATTTTGCTTTTCACATTGAAAAAGCATTGTAGAATTTTGTGTTTTGAACCATTGCTGACATTATGACATGGACGAGGAGTTGTGTAATAGATATACATTGTACGTGTGTGAGGTAATTACACGTTAAATGTATATGGAGTTGTATTAAAGTCATGTGTGATGTGTAATTAAATAGAATGTTTTGATATATCACACTGCATGCGTACAAGTCTCTATGTCGGCGCTGTGAAGATGAGACTTCAAAAAGACTAGATCCTTGATATCTTATGAAATATTGACACAGTTTTGATTCCTGTTACGCTTTGTCTCACTTTTATATTACCTATAAGGTACATTGTAAACGTCTTGTAGCACAATGGTGGCAAGCTGGTCAATTATCTCGGTCTCGGTATTAGCTTTCAATGTTGAGCATTTGAATTTTGTGTGATCTAGCTCTCTGAACCAGTAATGATGCCAGCTTTTTAAATGGGATGGCTAGAAATTTGTTGTGGTGGCCCATCCCACATGTGTTCACTTGTTCATCCAGGTTTTTATATCTTGAGATCAATATGTAAGGCTAAGTTGCAGATTGAGTGAGTACCTTAGTAAGAGTCTACCTGTAGTATTATGTTCATCATGTAGTATTGTATTGTGTTACAATGCAATGGTGCAGGTTTTTGCAATGTAAAAGGGATTGTAGACAATATGTTTGGGATTTGAGGTGCATTGACATGATGATGGATAGACCTTCATTTATGGATGGCTGTGACCACACTCGTAGAGCTGGCGCTGTTCTGCAAGTGGCTTTCGAATTGCAATATTTCACTTAGAATGCACCAAATTGTGTGTATGGCTCATCATTAGACTTGAAGCATTCAATATCTGTGTTACTTTGAGTTAGGCCCAATGTCGCAGTCGTGTGCCTCAGGTTAGAGTTCCGAGAGAGAACGGAGAGATGTAAACTTGCAAGAATATCCGCTGATTGTGCATCTATGACATTATGCTTGCGGAAACACATGATGACGAGATCAGTCTCTCAATCCATAGTCCAGCAATGGATACATTGATTAATCTGATGTCTTACATAAGAAATCCTCGATTTAGTCATCCACAAGTTTAATTATGTTTGCAGGGTTGTAATGTTGCAGGTTCTTACGAAGATTGACTCGTCACAAGTGCAGTTGAGAGAATGTATTAGTCTGAAGGCAGCTATTGATGAAGCTTTGTTGAATATTAATCGGTTGGATATTGTTGATCTGCACTCAGTGTTGGCCGACGATGAATCAGCTCAGTCGAGATGTGATGGTAATTGTTTTCTCTTTTGTTGTTTAATAAAAGTTGTGTAGTAGTAGTAAAAGTCGCAGGTGTATTGATACTTTATACCTTGGACTAGTTGTATACTCTCGTTTCGACACTTATACTTATAGTGTATTCAAAGTGCAAAATACATTCATACTTGCATATTATATATTTTTGTATATTAATATTTGAATCTGAATTATACGGAACGGCTTAATACATTATGCATTTTAATGTACCTTCTTTGCTCCATAGAGACCATGCAAACTGCAGTTAACATTATGTAGTAAAGTAACGATTAACATGCATAATGCGGCACATTGCTAACATACACACAGCACTCGTCATGATCTGATAATTAGTTTGTAACTACACGCCTCTTTGTGAGTCAGTTTCTGCTTTATTCAAAATGACAATGCTGATTTTCTTTGTTTCCATGTAGCCCCAATGTTCTACACTGCTGAACAGAAGATTGTTTACTGTCATGTCCATGTTTTCATACTAGACAGTTTGCATTGTGATTATAGAAATGAATGTTAAAATATGATTTTGATGATGCTTTCAAAATCATGTGTGAAACTGATGTAATGGGACACAGAAACATATTATGGTACATGTTCTAGGTGTAGTGTTATATATGGTCGGCTTGGTTCAATTTATTTATGTATGCTGTTGTTTGTTTCATGCAGACGATAGTGACTGTGATGATGCTGAGTTTATTGAAGTAAGAAATAAAGAATGGATTGAGTTGGGATTACAGGAAGATGGAGAAAGAGAAGGGAGTAAAGACAAGTTCTGTTCAGTTGGAGTGCAGCAGCATTGTGCCTCGCCTCATAGTGATACAGTGCCTCGCTGTAGAACAACTAAGCTTGATAAGAACACACGAGAACTGCCCGCTGCCAGGGGTTCAGCTGCTGACGGTGAACACAGAACCTGTGCGGAGTCATCAAGTACAGACAATGTAGCTGGTGCTGAACTGAAGACAAAAGAAAGCTTTGAGAATGATGTTAGAAGGAAAGATCTATTGAATAGAGCACCAGTTATTCCATATGGAAATGATCTGTATCACTGGGGATCAGACATTGAGATGCCTCTTGTGAAGAGGTTTGTATGCTGTTCATTTAGTCTTTGGTCTGATGTCATTACTCTGTTGTGATCACAAGTGTCTGTAAACAGTAAAATATTTGGCATCTTCTTCATAGAAAGTTGCTGAGCGCTGATGATGATGATGATGATGATGATGACAGTGCTCTGTCCGAAGACAGGTCCTGGCGATGGTTATATGTCTTGCGTATTACTACGCTTGACAACCACCAACCATGCAACCAATAAACATTACAGATGATTAAAATTTCAGCTAACTATAAGAAAAATTACAACCATTGAAAACTATGTACAATTGATCAGAAACTCAGATCCTGAGAGAAAACCGATAAGAGTAAGCAATCATTCACCCTTGAAGGAGATTCTTGTTCTCCGTCTCTCTTCGCTCAGCGATGGTCTCGAGATCACTTATCTGCTCCTCCAGCATCGTACAGACCTCCTTCAGACTGGACAATTGCTGCAAACAGACAAAGTAATAATTATTATTTATTCAAACATTTTATTTGCAGTTGAAGGTAAAATATTTAAATTAAAAAAACACAGAAGAAAAGCATATTCCTAGACACGCTGCCACGAGCTATAAATAGATGTTTAAAAAAATCCGATTAATTCTAAACTGCAAACCAAATCAGACAAACTGATGTACACAACTTTCTAGCATAATGAAGATGACAAAGTTAATAATTGCACCCGAGTTGTGAATCTCTCGTAATTCAATCTAAATACAATTCTAATCATAAACTCAGGTAGCATGTGCATGCTTGTCAACAATTCTGTCCTACATGCAAAAAGAAACATTCTGGTAACATCGAACCCACTTCAATTAGCCATAGTGATAATTGTAGGCAATGCCGAAATAAGCAATAAATCATCATACACAGCTAATGATCATTTTTTAGAAACCTTCTGTAACTCATCGCACAGTTTCCGCTTCTCCAGCAGTTCGTTGCCCGAACGATCCGCCGCCAGCTTCAGTCGCGCCTTCTCCGCACTTGCCTCCCTCAGTTGCTTATCCAGCTCCTACAGGTACAACAAGCGCCAGAATAACAATCATTACAATCTGAAAATATATGAAAAACTGACAGTTCATAAATACATGAGCAGTCCTCAGCATAGTCATCAATTGCAGGACAACTGATGGAATTATTTTGATGAGAGACGGAATCACAAGGGCACAGCTGTATTTAAGGGGAGGATTTGAGGATTTTTTACATACATGTTATTAAACAAAAATTGAAAAAGGTCTCAACACTTTTTGAAGCTCACAAAATGAAAATTTTGAAAAAAGTTCTGCACATTTTCTGGCAAGTCAACCCCTACTTGAAATGAAAACCTGGCTACGGTCCTGCACAAGGGATCACAGGAGAATTTCTTTACAGAGATTATTTCAAACAGATTAAATTACAGAGATTACGCTCTAAACTTGGGGCGAGTTATTTTACGCACCGTATTTCTTGTTTCCAGTTCTCCGCTGATCTTAGTCAATTCAGCGAGTTCATTGGTCAGCTTGTCTTTAGCACTGTTCAGTTCCTCAACAGATTTCTCCTTTACCTGCACACCCCAGCACAAAACAGAAAACATTTAATGGAACATTGCAACTCATGGCGAAGAAGCAATTAAACATGTCGATCTCATGA
>JAQFYQ010003734.1:0-10432 GCA_034694885.1 Buchholzia appendiculata | reverse complement strand
TGTATGTATGTATGTATGTATGTATGTATGTATGCATGTATGTACGTATGTATGTATGTATGTATATATGTATGTAAGTAGTATTTCCTTTCACATGCGCCCTGCGTGCCATGACTCTCGTCACTGATGAGGCGCATGGAAAGAACGAGCTACACACGACGATACACAACATCACAATAAGTCGGTCTTAAGGTTCTTTTTTAAAGGTAACTAGCTGCGTTAATTGTCGAGTCTTGTCCGGTGTCACCGGCAATGAATTCCATACCTCCTGCAATAGGGGGTATGGCAGACCAGTAGACAGGGACACGGACCTACAAAAGATTGTGAAAATTCCTAACCTATTAGAAGGTATGTTATCACTAGGCATCAGATGGTCTCTATCAAGAAACAAGAAGACACGTTTAAGGACTGTTTGACTTCTCTCTGTCACCCATTTTCACATCAATCTGGGCCGCCCAATAATAAAGTCCACTCGGCTGTTCGCCCGGAGATCGATTAGCTGTTTAATGGTTTCGCAAATCTAAGGTTTCAGCAAAAGTGTCACGGTAGTGTGACAAGGCTATTTAAAGATTAAGCAAATCTAAGGTTTCAGGAAAAGTGTCACAGTAGTGTGACAAATCTATTTAAAGATTAAGTGAACTAGTCCCCATAATGAGGCCGACATTTTAAATTTATTATTCCTCCCTGACGTCACAACCAATCACTCAGTATCCCATTCCACAGATACCCATTCTTTCATAGTGAGACATAATTTATGAATATCTTCTCATCGATATTCAATAAATAACGCGTGACCAGAATACAGTTTAAGTCAGAAGTTCTCTCTCAGCATGGACAGTTTAGAGATAATCAATCCAAGTCAGTTACAAATGAGATTCATAGTATTTCCGAAAATGTGTAAAAAGGATTTCAATCTATGGCTTCCTGAATGAGCGCCTATCCGTTGTCCCTTCTCTAGACCTTGACTCCTATTATTATGTGCTTATTTAAAATTCACAAATAATAGTAAAAAATAATCCAAATAAATATTACATGGACTTGAAAATTAAATACATATACCGTCAGATAGAAAAAGAACAAATACTTAAGAATGATGTATATATATACAAATTCCAAAGATTATGTTGTATGAATAATCAATTATATGAAAACTATGTCCGATTAATTCGAGAAATTGGTACACTATTGTAGCGCCTCTGCCTGTCTTAATGTGAAGCAACAGTTTGACAACTCAATCTAATCTAACTTTATTTATTTATTTACTCGAACATTTTATGTCGACTGTGGTTCATAAACTCTCGCATGTTTGAAATTTTGTGAGGCACACATACATGCGTGTCCAGTTTCTATGAATATCTTCCTGTAATCACATCCACGTTCTTCTGAGTGCATTTCCTTCACGTATCCATTAACCTACGGACAATTGCTTTCCAGCAACAACTGATTACAGCTTTTCAGTGCGCACATGCTGCTAGCGCTATCGTGTCTAAGTGGCTACTTTTAACACCGTTTGTCCAACTCGTGCACAAACCCTCGACGCGTAAGTTTCCCAGTCACACTGTTTATCACGAACAATTCATTTATCGCCTTCACAACTTATCACTCAGCTGCAAGGGAATACTAACCATCGCACTATTGTTTCTCCATTTAGACGGGCATCTAGATAAGTGAGCGAGAAGCATATCAATTTAAAAAGACCAACCTTCCAAACAAACTATTTATTACCTTTTTCTTCATGGGCATCTAATGCTCAGCATGCTCTCGTCTTTTGCTGGATTTGATCCAAGCTAGAACGTTACTGTTTAGTTCTGCTTAATGCTGCGTCAATTACTGGCGTATGTGTTTACTCAGATTGATTTCTTATTTACATCTGGGTACAAATATCCGCCCCATGTCGTGTAAACAAAACATTGCAGTAAACAAATAACTAACCGTGCAACGTGCAAGTATCGCTGAAGTTACCAATTATTTGTTACATTCTTCGTCAATCTGATTTCTTTCTAGGTGTAATAGTTGTGTTTATCAAGCAGCAATTAAGGACCGAAATAAAAACAGGATTTAATAGCAACACATGATATAATTAGCAGCACACATCATATTATTCACCATCTAATATATCCAATTGATTTATTTCACAACGAACATTCTGATTGTCTGTCATTATAACTTCGCAATAGTTTGTGCAATATGAACTGTGGGGATTCAAATGTACTGAATTCAAGTGCATAATTCTACAAAAACACGAACAAAAATCACCAAACTTGCAATGTAGCATAAATAGATAAAACTACTGCATAGTTTTATATAAATTATCAAAATTCAGAAATAGTTTTTAAAAGAAAATAACGTTGTAATGTGAAATTTTGCAATCAAAAAATTATATATTAAATACTGTCCTTGACGTTGTGCTCTCATTAGCGACGAGATACGGTTTTTTAGTAATTTCTGTTAAGTGAGCCACGACAAAGGGAGAATAACAAATATGATAATAAGACAAATCCGTCTTAAAGGTTTCTCCAGCGCATTAAGGCTCATAAGTTCACGTGATAGAGTAAATCGATTCTTGTGAAAACCTCGACCCATGAGAAATCAAGAGGTATTTAGAATCATTATCAAATGGATTCGTTGAAAGTACCTGTATATAACACATAATTACTGTCAAGTATTAAGCACTGGATCAGCCTCATTTGCGATGTAATTACTTTTTCGTCAGGAAGAAGTTGGATGGCAAAGAACTGGACTAATACTTAGCCCGGCCGAAAATTGGGACATAACGCTATGGTTATAACGAAAAAAAAACAAGAATTCAACGCTTAGATTATGCTGATTTAGGTTGGCATTGAAGCCGTTGTTTGTTTATGAAATAATGGATCATATTCCTAACAATTTTTTTATATTGATTGATTTAATTAGAATTAATTAATTAAATTAATTTAAATATGTAGTTTATCAAATGATTAAATATTTTGATTTATTTATTATATCAATATCTTACTTATGCATCGCGATATATACAAATAAACAACACTTTCATTCACGTTTACCCTAGACACGCATTCAGCTACACTAATACATCACAGTATGGTTTCTACGACCGACACACCACGTGATCACCGACACATCACATGATCACGGACACGTCACATGGTCACCGACACATCACGTGATCACCGACACACCACGTGATCACCGACACATCACGTGATCACCGACACATCACGTGATCACCGACACATCACATGATCACTGACACACCACGTGATCACCGACACATCACATGATCACCGACACGTCACGTGATCACCGACACATCACGTGGTCAGAAAGGTGACGAATCAAAATGAACGTGTCCTCCACGCTTGTAGTCCGTCGAGACGGTCTGGATCCCGTTAGGACGCGTCGACATGGAATAAGTCTGCAACGTTAGACTTCCATTTCCGATCGCCATCTTTCTCTTACCACTGTCTCTCTGCACGAGCGACACGCAGTACCGGTTCTTACAGCGCAGCATGGAAGACAGAGCTCGGCGGAAGTGAACGTTGATGACGTAATAGAGGACGAAGTTTAGGGAGAAGTTGACGGCCTGGAGAGTGTTGCTGATGGCTGCGAGAAGGTTGTACTCATCATCCCTTGCGTCGTTCATGCGTGTGAAGCGTTGTCGGAAGAACATGACGAACTCGGCAGGTGACACGAGCACGACATGCATGAGTACAAGCACGACCAGCGTCATCGTGATCGGTCGGTACTGATCCACGGAGCAGACTTCCACGGCCCGGATCAGTCTCAGTTTGGTGTGAGCACGCCTCAACGCCCTCACGAGAAACGAGTTGCTGACGACGAGGAAGATGAACGGGACGAGAATGCCGAACACGAAGTACAACCAGTTGTAGATGCTCTCGAAGCGCGCGTTCACTTTGGCATGGGTGCTTCCCGGCCAACGGAAGAACAGCGTGAATGACGTCATCGTATCGTCATCCGGATACTCGCAGTCAATTCGTTCGATGCGATTCGTGAAGAATCGCGGAATGTTGAAGGTGAGACACGCCAGATAGACGATGATCCCAGCGCGTTTGGCGACGGTCATCCCGATCAGTTCGCGCGCCTTGAACGGGTGACATATCGCCAGATAGCGTCCTACTGCCGTGATGACCGTCAACCAAGTGCTGACCATCGTGAAGACATTCAGCAAGGCTGTTCCGTAGACGGCGTACAGTAGAGAAAAAGTGATCGTGAGGGTGGACGGGTCACGCTCCACGAAGACATGCGGTATGACGAGGAGACAACAGCAAGCGTCAGACACAGACAAAGACACGAGCCCCCAGTAGGCAAACTTCTCGATGCGCCCCATGGAACAGTGCCGCCCCTGCGGGATCAACACGAAGAGATTACAGATGTTACCGAGCAGGCCGAATATACATATCGCCACCGCCACTCGAGTGTATAGCAGCTCTTCAACGTATCGAAAATACGGGTTTGATTTACTCGAGTCGGCTTCGGCGAGGACGTTATGGCACAGTATAGTTTCGCTCGGAAATACTGTCACGTTAGACGATAAGGAGGAGGATGAGGAAGAGGAGGAGGATGTGTGGTCCAGTGAAGTGTTGTAATAAACGGGTTGCGCGCAGATGATGCAGGCTTTCAGTTCTGCGAGATAGCTCTGCAGGGCGTCCATGATGACGGCAACAGCTAATCTGTGCAAATAAAAAACACAATAAAATGAGAGCGATAAGGCAACACGAGGTGAATGCGCTGAGTGTGCTTTGGGTTATGTAGCAAAAAAGATTAGAACGAGATCTCTAGGAGTTTGAGATTTTTCATGTATTTTCAATGTTTATAGAATAGCCACATGTGAGGATAACAAAAAATGATAATAGATTAACTTTATCTGTCATCAAATTTGTATTAATCAACTTGAAATAAGTATGCACTGTTAAAAATTATGATGTAGTTGCTGTCACTAAGTTTAATGCCGAGTATCTATTCTACGTGCTCAGCCCTGTAATACAGGCAAAAAGTTGATCAATACATCAAAGGATGTTTTCAAATTCGAATTACCGTCGCACTGTTTGCTAATATCGTCTGGAGTTTCGAAGCTTAGAACCCCAAGCATTTCGAATTTTCATTCATACAGGAATTAGAAAATACCCACGATATTTTGTGAATGCATTGAGTTTAGTATGTACCATACGGCTTGTAACTGCGAATCGAACCCAGAGATATCGATAAAATAAATCAATAATAATTGAATTAATCTATTTACTGACTTCTGAAAAGTGTAATTGTGCTTAATGAACTTTATTTAGATCTTACGTTTTGAAGTCGTACAATCCAAAACACACCTTTTAAATTAATCTTATTCGTACTATGTATAGCCTTATAGGCATTCCACATTTACTATAATAAAATGATACGCAACAGCTCGCAAACTGCAAAAACGCGCAACAATCACATAAATCTACATATACATTAATTACAAATGTTTATCAAATATCAGCCACCATAATTATTAGCAATGCAGCGAACAGTATGGACTGCACAGACCGTAGTATGCAGTGTGTACAAGGATGTAGTATGTGTAAGTATGCAGTGTGTGTTAGTATGCAGTGTGTGCAAGTATGCAATGTGTGTCAGTATGCAATGTGTGTCAGTATGCAGTGTGTATAAGTATGCAGTGTGTCAGTATGCAATGGGTGTAAGTATGCAATGTGTGTCAGTATGCAATGGGTGTAAGTATGCAATGTGTGTAAGTATGCAGTGTGTGTAAGTATGCAGTGTGTAAGTATGCAATGTGTGTAAGTATGCAATGTGTGTCAGTATGCAGTGTGTGTAAGTATGCATTGTGTATAAGTATGCAGTGTGTCTAAGTATGCAGTGATTGGTACACAGTGTGACTTAATTCAGTGACTGGATTTGGGGTCAAATGAGATCAATAACAGCTGTCGTATTCGACATCGATGAAAACCAATAAAAATAACCAACAATTATTATTATTTAACAAACGACACGTGACATTATATCGTAAAATGGGCTCGACACGATACCATCCATAACAATAACGATCACTTACTGTGATTGTTTTTTCATAATAATTTACAAACTGAGAAAGCGAGCTGTTAATGCTTAACTTCCCATAACGCAAAACTTTCACGAAGTCAAACAAGGCGTCACATCGGCCCTTTTAATGACGTCATCAACGTAGATGCTATCAAGGTCGAGATGATGTTACACCGTCAAGACAACAATTCAATACTGATTGTAGTTGGAGCGAGCTGATTCACGGCCTCCAATGACCGCAAGCAAAGTGATTTGCAAGCGAATGTTCAGACCAGGGATGGTTGAACATTGAAGGGTAAATTACAGCGGTTGGTTGTGCGCGCAATCGCCTCGTTTATTGGTGTCGATAGTGTCTGATGGCACGACGCCCAAGGTTCTATGCGCAAGATTTACATTCATTTGCACGCACGCAGTATTTGAAGACACGGCCTTCAAAGTTGTTTCTATATTATGTACATTCGAGGCATCGTGATGACTTAAAACCATGCTTAGAAATGTAAAAATGTAGAAATGCAAAGTTCAATATAAGGTTCCAATGTAATAGTTCAATAGGCATTGCAATTATATTTACTCAGACGAAGCGGTTGCAAACATATGCGGACGCCCAAGCGAGAGAAGAAAAGAGAGAGAGAGAGAGAAAGAGAGAGAGAGAGAAAGAGAGAGAGAGAGTAAGAAAGAGAGAGAGAAAGTAAGAAAGAGAAAGAGAGAGACAGGTCAAACAGAGTGCAAAGAAACTGAGCAAAAGAGGGAGAGGGAGACAGAATTAAAATAGAGAAATAGCGCTTACAAGATAACTCAGCAGAAGTAAAAATAGCATTAATGTGTTATTCCACTTTTGAGAATTTAAACTTCAGGGCTTACTCACAAATAAACGATAACAAATCAGACGACACAATCTGTAGAATGATAATAGAAACCACACAACTACTGTAAAGCGACAGCGAATCATCATTACAGTTTATGAACATTTTAAACAGATACAATATCTCAAAGTATTTGACAAACCCGTTGGATCGATACAGTCTGCATGAGGTTTCTGGAGTAATAGTATTGTCAACAATAACTGGACGCATAACCTTCATCACAGTTACATCACAGAACTAAAGTTTTATTACATAAAAGTTCTGTACATAGTTTGATCTCAACATTGCAAATAAGTCGCAATTATAAATCATAAATTAGTCTAAGCTACCAAACAAGTATCTTTTTAAAGCATTCTGGAGCAGTATTTTTTTAAAGCATTAAACAAGTGAACATCGCGAATGGATGCAATATTATTTGGAAGATAATTCCACAGACCATCCCCTGAGTAGTTGAAATTTCTCATCCCTACAGTTTTATTGTGCAGAGTCATATGAATCTGCGATTTCGTTCTTGTGCTAGAATTCATTACAAAGTATTTACTGAAGGCGTCGGGGAGTAACTTCTAAGGATAATACATTTTACGGTCGCATAAATAGTCACTATTTACATTACAATATGAGATGGTAGCCAATTTGAAATGTAGCGACCTCATCAGGTCTGCTCACCATATTGCGATACCGATCCCAATGTTTTCACGCTTCGTTTTCGTTAGTTCCGTCGTTTTTTGTTAGGCGGTTTTTCCAGGGACCCTGCTGCATATTATAAGAAGATAGCAGAGATTTGGCCAAAACGAATTCTGTGTACTGCGTGATAAACATTCGAAAAAACTGTATAGTTAATTAATTTATTGGTATACGGGTATGGTTTAGGGATGGAATCGGGGTTTGGTTTATGGTCAAGGAAATTATTTAGGTTCTGGTGTGAGCTAGAATTGGGGTATGAAATATATTTTCGCATATCTATTGCTACAATCACACAAAATCCGTATTATATATAATCTGTATTCGTCATCAAAATAAATGACAGCCAGAAAGTACGAAGAAAACCAATAATTATACAAAGCAAACTGAGAAAGAGAAAAAAAACTAGACAGCAAATCAACTTATTGACAAATCTCGAAACTGTAATTTTCCATCTCTGGTGCCATTTTCAAAACATGCCATGCGACTATGTATTGTAAAGCTAACGAAAACATACATCCTGGAGAGATATATCATACTACGAGGTGGTAGAGAAAGCACACCAGTGTGTGTGTGGAGAGCTGAACGAGTGTTTGCTATCTCGGGATCGCTATTGGTTACGCACCGGAAATATATCTTGAATAACAGAGGCGGAGTGAGATGTAACGAACGAAGCGAAATAATACAGTCACCAAAGGTACACAAGTTAAACGTTAATATCAAGATGATATTTTTCTTCACCATAAGATTTAGTTCAATGAATAATTAGATTTAAACGTATATTTTATTTTGCCCAGACATTTTACACAACATTTGAAGAAAGTCAGTTTTATAGAGATAGAAAGTTATATAGAGTGACGAATAAGGCAGTGACTGGTCACACAAAAAACATGCAGTGACTGGTCACTTGAAGTATACGACAGTGACTGAACTGATACACTATTAGATAATTACGTTGACTATGACATAAACTTCATAAATATCTACGTGATAATCCAAAACTGGCGTCGTTGGTCTTTCCGTCGCGGGCGTGTTGCGATTGATTATTAAGACCCGGAAAGCAAGTTTTATGGCAAATTAAAAGTTAGAAAGATGGCCGAAACTAAATGTTAAAGGAAGTCAATTAACCGTAAATTTGAAGAAAACAGCGTTTAAGTAATTCAAAACGCACCATTTCTTAAACATTATCAGTAAAATTATTTATGTTTAATTTGCTTCCATACGTATTATTCTCTACCATTCAATATCATATCTCGTATTCTATTTATGTGCTTCACATAAATTTTTACTATAACTTAGATGACCGCAAAAATTTCCGTAGAGCTATAATATAGTAATTTAAAATTAAATAATAATAAATAAATAAATATTTTCTTATGTTAGTTATGTTCCATTTCGTTTCTATTCATCCATAGTTTTAGCTTAAGCAACATTTTGAATAAAACACCGTTCCAGGAATTCGTTTTTCAACAGTTATTATAAAAGAAAATACAAACATAAAATTAGGATGGAAAGCAGCTGTAACCCGCTTTGTATAATTGATTTCTCTGCTCGTTCTTGAGACATGTCTTCTCGCACTGAGCAGCGGATCTGAACAATTCTGTTACTAAGCCGCAATTATCCCGTTCCCGTTTCACACAGAGAAAATTAACCAATCACCGCCTGCTGTCAATAACAGTCCTTAATATCTCAGAGAATTAACACGCGTGCTGTATCTCATTGATTAAATCATCTCCTACACTCCCCTAAAGTCCCCCATCTCCATAACAGGAAGGTGCCAAAGAAAAAGAAACTGACTACACAGACGACATTCAATACCGTTTGTTTCGTGATCAGTTTATACATTGATTAACCGAAAACAATATTGCTACATTTCAGCTCATCACAGAAGATTTTCATTTCAATTTTGATTACAAAATAAGTCAAGACTATTGCTCAATATTTGTCTTTACCACTATGACAATTACATGTCGAAATGCTACATTTCAGCTCGTCACAAAAGATTTTAATACAATTCTCCTTAGGAAATAAAACAAAACCGTTTCTATATATTTGTCTTTACCGCTATGCCATGTTGAAATGTAATTGTAATTGGAAATGTTTAAATTCATAAAATAGTGTAAATTCAGTCAAACATTTGTTCTCTGCGCCGCATGGGTTTTGGAACCATACGTTGAGATTACCGAAGGCCAACAATTTTCACAGACTCAGTCACTGGCATCAAAGCGTTGGACATTGGGCAGTGAGATTTACAACCTTGGTCCCAACGATACCATCAGCACGCTCCGCCATACACGGTCGACTGTTTAGAAAACATATTTCACGATTACGAAGCAGGACAATTCAAAAGATGTAAATTAAACTGCCAGACGATTGGGTGAGGTCTATGGAACACCCTCGAGGTCACGTGACGTTTTCATTCAAAGTGTCATCACTTTTCGTCATTACCGCGGAGTGTTTATATCAATCTGCAGCCAGTAGGAATTGCCAGGTGTGGAACGGCAATCTTTTAAGGGCGTTCGAATAACACTGTTGGTATAATATTGGACGTTAAAAAGTGTGAAAGAATACACGTAAAATATAGACCGAAACAAAGACAAATGAATTTAAAATTTCATTCTTTTCACTACAGGAAATGGTGGCAAAGTGAAATTAGGATTACCAAATGGGCAGAACTGCAAGAATAGAATAATAAATCACACGAGCGAGAGAAATTGGAAAAATCAAAGAGCAAGAGAGAGAAAAAGATAGAGAGAGAAACACATACAGAAACAGAGACAGAGACAGAGAGAAAGAGAGAGAGAGAAAGAGAGAGAGAGAGAGAGAGAGAGAGG
>JAQFYQ010003733.1:0-10433 GCA_034694885.1 Buchholzia appendiculata | reverse complement strand
GCATGACGTGACGCTGCTAGCGGTTAACGACATACATTTATTTTTGACGCTATTTTGTTAGAAGGCTGTCTTTTACATACAGGAAAGGTTTGGTTGATATAGGTAAAAGTTTCACCGAGTTACGTTAAACAATATCTTGGTGCACTTTTTTCGCCTCACGGTGTATTTCGGGATCAACATGTCATGAACTCTGTTATTTTCTGCGGCATTTACGTGTATATTAAATGAAATAGCAAAAACCAAATAACATATATTATATTATGTACTATGTCATATACTATATATTATAATTTTATGTGATGAATACACCTATGATGAAACGACCTGTGATGAAACCTCCTATGTGATGAAACGACCCATGATGAATCCACTTATGATGAAACCACCTGCGATGAAACCTCCTAGATTCAATAATAGTACTTAGTACAAAGAAAAATAAGACCAACATTAGTTCTTCAGAACCAATTTTCGAGTCATAATCTGGCCTCGTGTCATATCATATGACCGTACACACCGGTGACCGGTATAAATAATGTCGTCATAAACATCGCGTGACGATCTGACGAATCAGCGGCAGTGTCACTGAAGACATTAGAACAATGGGTGTGCTGCTAAAGTAAATCAATAGCTCAGTGTTTAGTGTACATCGAAAATCTATTTTTGAAAGTATTTACGAAAGTATACTGTTTTATTATGAGAGTGTCTGGTAAGAATGTCAGCTTGACTGCAATGTTTCACGCTGTCTTCATCACTACTTCTATTCGAGTATGACCCATAGTTCAATGCTAATGTATGTCACTGTAATCAGGCTTCCCATGACAAGCAAACTGAAACTGGTGAGCGCAGATTCCAGTTTACCTATATCTGCAGGTAAGCTGGATCGAATGTGCTGAAAATGAGAAATTATCGTTCAATGAAAATGTGATTGGGCTGTTTGGAACATCGGTTCGTATTACAGATTACCGATCCCTTGTCCTCGTTGAAGGGCGTAGGGGCACCGTCTGAGAAACTACAAACATTCTGCAGAAGCTGCTGCGGTTAGTATTAGCTGGCCAGTATTCCACTTCCTGCTGAGTGACAGCCATCACGGATAATTGTCATTGATGGTAATTAACGTGAATGTTTCTCAGACACAATGAAGTCAAACCCTTTATTTCGTTACACAAGTTATTATGTGATCTTACTTTGCAATAAATAGAAATCAAATCAACACTAAACAATGGAATAAACTCTGCGAAAAAGCACATCATCTAAACATTAGAAACTAGAAACTAATGAAACAGAAAGGCATAAAATAAATTCTCCATAATATATATATATATATACATATATATTCATTTATTAATGTTAGCCGGTACCTTGTGTAATGTATGCAGTGTAAATAAGCTACAAACTGAATTATCGCACCTTTGACAGTATCGTGTCACAGTGGATTGGGCATGGAGAACCAGATAGAAATGTAATTGTGAAAGGAAAATAGATTAGTTAATAGGTCATTGTGCTAGAGAGATATAGAGTCCTGCATAAGTCGTGATAGATATTCACAGAGTCAGTCGCAGTCAACGAAATAAAATCAAAACTTTCAGTCGACTCCATATACAGCACTATCCAAATTAGAGAAATACTAAAAGCTTTAATCAAAAGCGACTAAAGTGATTCTGTACTTACAAAAACGCGTGCTAGCATAGAACATTCGTATAGTGTAATTATAATATTCTACTAATTAGCAAACATGACTCTAAAACTTAGGAAAACGATTATCAGAATAATTATGGTAGTTAAATTTCTAAGTATTTTATAGATTCAATAATCTGAGTCAGTACATGTCAGTACATATAGTCAAAGTGTATATTTGCTTACATGCAACAGCGTTGACCTTGTCATACCTATTCACTTAGTTCGCTGTTTATAGCCAGCTAGTTACATCGCCGAATGGCAATAAATGTAAACACCGGCAATATATAGAAGGAATAAATTATGACCAGGCTAATCAGGAGTAATTAATTTACTGTATATGCCTTGAGACGTTCAATCTTCTATTTAATCACCTAGACTGTGATCAGTTAGCACAAATATTTTGCTTTACCAACAGCGTATTGTTCAATAGCTTACACGTTCAGTGCGGATCTTTCACAGGTATGTACCAACTCAATCTACAACCTTAAGTAGCTACTGTGATAAGTCTTATTTAAAATTCCAGGTTCCTATTACACTTAATTAAGTCTCTAATTAGCTACTGAACTTTCTTCTAGAGTAAAATTAAATACTTGTTTAGTGAGGCTTTAACATAAGTGGAACATGGCTTATATTGATATACCAAGAAAATTTTCGAGACTCATCAACTCACGGAAATATTTTTGAATATCTGACAGCTGAAAAAGAATATTTTGAGTATTAAGTCTTTTCAAAATTAAATTGAACCTCATGATATTTAAATCAGTTGATTTAATTTCTATTTATTTAATTTCTAATATAATCCCATGTTTCACCCGGTGTGACACCGGTCTATATCTGGTCAAAGAATTCATTTCAGATTAATCGGGTTTAGCACTTTTACAACTTAGCGCAAAACGACGTTTCTGATGGGCAAGTGATTTGGCTCTGAATGTCTGTGGGCATTGTATGATACACTAATTTCAATTTAAAATACAATCCGGAGAAGTTGTATGTCGGTCCTTGAACGACTGTCGACAAAATATTGCTAACTTATTATCATGCAACAAACTTTTCTTGACTGATGTATGAAGTCTCGTCATACACGACATCAACTTTCATTCCTCGTGAAATAAAAAATTATCAGCGAAATTAAATTCTCAGACATTCCTCTCAGTTCCAATACGCAAGGAATAATCTTCGTCGCAATGACCCATTGATTTTTGCTTTGCAGCTATTCCACCTTCTTCATTGCTACACTTAGAATGTAGATATTTCATTCATCAGAACAACTGCTTGATATCTTAGTAGAATATTAATAAAACTTTCGCCATGATGAAGTTAACAAGCCGTCTAGCGACGGTTGGATTATGCAGAATGATCTCAGCTGCTCCATAGGCTTAGTATATAAAGGAGTCTGGAATTGGTTAATACTTTCATCCAATGAAAATGGTACACACAACGTACCACGTGACCCGGGCGTCAAAGGTCAGAGGTCAAAAGTAATACTACGTCAGTACAGCAAGTGATGACGCCATCAGTCACGTGATACCAACTCAAATTAAATTTTCAGCCAGTGACAGATCTCAAAACCATTTGCTGCCGAGAGGCAGGCGAGGCCCGTTCTTTTAGTGGTTAATTCCAATCTATTACTCTTATTCAAGATCTTTGGTTGAATCACTTCTCTATGCGCCAAAATCTAATATGACGTCACTGATTTACGTGCTGTAGTTGAGAGTGACGTCTGCACAAGTGTTCAGAGATGGACTGTCGGCATCATGACCAGGTTCGAGTCTTCATGTGGGCGGTGCCTAGAAGTATTTCAACGGCCTTCTTCCGAGCCATGATGAACAAATCCAGCTGCAAGGTATGATACGCAGCAATCATACTGATTACTGATTCTACCTATTATCTGTTTATTCAGCAGTTAACGAAGAATAATAAGGGATATTTCTAAATCGGAGATTAAATTTAGACTTTTAATATTTGAGGTTATCTGCAAATGGTTGTTTCTACTCGACATAAATTAGGATTTTTAAGACTTGCTAATTGTACACATAAAAATACATGTTAATTATTTCTGCATTTCTATGCGAAATTACATCTTCTTAATTAAAAAATATCGCTGAGCGGGTGCAGAATGAAGAATAATAGCAGAAGTAAATTTATATATAATCTAAATTTGGGATCACAAAGATTGATAGATAAAATTGCTCTATCAGTGCATTAATTCATGTCTTCGTTCAAAATGTGAAACGTACAAATTTCTCAACAATAAATTATCTAGAGAAATTCTGGTATAATTTATAGCTGTTAACTTTTTAGTGAAATGATATTATAATTAGCCCATTATTATCCCTGAGGCAAAAAACTGTGAACATTTATAGTTATGTTAATGAATTCTTGGCTTTAATTACTGTTTCAATTATAATTTTTTGTTTTTAATTATTAGTAATGATCAATAAGTCTAACTTTAGACCGAGACACGAAAATCAAGAATCTCAAAAAGTCTTATTGAAATTCGCGCCACCATTTTAACGCAGATACAAATTATTGCCACGGGCCACCTGGAACGCCACACCCCTGCCTTAAGGCTAATACAGCCGTGGCCGTAGTTTCATCTATTGGACAGTTAAATTCAGAAATTGGTGGTTTGATGTATGTGCATAATTTTTCAAACATTTTCCTGATGGAATAAATTTTAACTCGATGTCATGTAAATTATCAAAGAAGTTTTGGTTTTAAGAAGGTTAGTCCAGAGGCTCCTGATAAATGTCACCCACGATGGCAAAAAAATAGCAAACTCAATATTTAAACTAAACCTTTTAACAATGCATCATCGTCATTGCAAAAAGACACGGGTGGAATATTGAAACGGCGGTTTGAGTGTTATTCAGAACGGGATCAGAGTGATTGAGGAGGCGGAGGAGCCGCGGGAGGAAAGGCGGGAGAGAGGGAGGCACAGGAGGAGGTTTTTAGAGGAGGGGGCGTATGAGCTTTGAGTGCCCTGCTGATGGTGGATTCATTGATGCTCAAGTGTCTATGGTAATAGTCCCGCCCATAAGTGCGGGTTGAGCGGCTCTTGAGCTACTTTTAGAGATGAGCTGTGCAACCAGATTGGAACATAGAGGTAAAAAAACAAGAATAGCGATGACGATTAAATACACTATGACCTTTATTGGGACAAACGTGCAGCGGTTTGACATTTAGGCTGGTTTTGGGACAATGCATTTTGTCACGTCTTTTAGAATCAGCGTTTGTGTTGCGAAGTAACGTGATAAAGTATGGCGGTTATTATTGAATATATAGGATTTCCATTAAGCTACGCTTGCATTCAGTAGTTCATGCTTTAGATTATTATTATGACATGACATGACATGACATGACACGATATGATATGACATGGCATGACATGTCATGACACAACATTGACAATGACATGTTGCAAAACGCCACCATCTTGGTCAGACGGAATGCATCTGTTGATTTGCTCATATATAAACATATACAACATCCATGCTGGGAAATACTTTTTTTTGTTAAATGCATAACCATTTATATTATATTTTAATATTTAATATTACTTATATATTATTTGTTGTATATATTTATATGTTCTTATTTTAATTTAATATCACTTGACCACTTTATTTCACTCGATTGCTCGACATTTAATATCCCCTGACATTTAAAATCCCCTGACATTTAATATCCCCTGACATTTAATATCCCCTGACATTTAATATCACCTGACATTTAATATCACCTGACATTTAATATCACCTGACATTTAATATTGTAAAATCCCCTGATATTTAATATCACTTGATATTTAATATCACTTGATTTATATTGATTGATATAATCTGGTGACTTGACATGTAATATCACTTGACATTTTTTGACATTTCGAATTTTGAATTTTACGGAAGCAACATTCACAGTCGGATAGACCCTTCCTTTTGCAAAACGATCTCACGCTCCTCTTGTCGATCGCAGAGACATGATGAGTTTATTGTAAACACAGACACCACTGAGCACAGATTTGAAACCGGTCTGAAATGGAAACAATTTGGGCAGCAAAATTGAATCTGAAATATAGGTTCACGATGTATTAACTCTGCTGTTTTATCGCTCAGGCTATCCTAGAACCGTACGCCAGAGCGTATTACTTCGGTCCTGAGAGAGTGAGTGCGCGCTACGGGTCAGAACCTGCACAGGATCACTGCACATACAAGGACATCAAGACGCTGTGCGAGGAGAGCTACGAAGGTTGGTTGCATTCCACCACTCAGGGTTCGAATTGGAAATCTGGAAATATTGGCGGTCATGAATGTACACAAAGTTAGGTCAAGGAGGGGGGGGGTTCGTCTGTGTTAAATATATGTGGACTTCGGGGGTTCAGCCATTCCTGAATCCCACCCCCAAAACCCAAAAAGCAATTCGAATCACGATTACACTTCTTACAAGTGCATAAAAATTGTTCAATATTGCGCAGAAAAATGTGTGTAGAGTTTGTTGGATTCGGGTTCAAATTCCCCTCCCCCCCACACACACACACATTTCAAAAAGTCAAAAAGTTCTTTGAAAGATCAGGACCCACCAAAAACGACTTTTAAAGGGTTTTCAAACATTTTTGAGAGTCAAAAACCCCCAAATGAAATCATGGCTGCGCCCCTGATATGTTTTACCAATTTCAATTCGATAGAGTCAACCCTGATTATAAAATAACTGGATTTTTCTTAATAAACTTTGGTGGATTCAATAAACGGCCAATACAAGAAAGCCGTATAGAGATTCAATATAGAATAAACAATTTCGTAGATGTAGTGATGTACTGCTGTAACAGGTTTTGAGTATTTCCAGGATTCTCAAATTCATTAAAGTCTTGAACATAGGACATTGAAGAAGAACAGTTTACCCTTTTATCCATCAGCATATTCTTAAAATGAAATATAGCTTAAAATTTATGCCATTGCATGTCAGTATTCTGATAATCATGTATGTTGATACGATGAATCTCAATCTATGTGACATATTGTCAGCTCTTGTCAGTTGTCTGGGCTTCATGGAGGGATCGAAGACAAGCCTGACATTGCTCCTGTTGTTTGGCTGAATTCATACTGCACATAATTCATACGAAAACAAATAGTTCCTTCATTCAACCTATTATGGCAATAACAAACATATTGATCAAGTTGTTGATCAACTTGATCGTGCATCACTTGTTCAACTCGTTCTTTTTTCTTCTGATCAATTCTAACACAACCTGTTTCCTGATAGTAAAAGGAGAAGTTTGTGTGTGATTAGTAGAGCTTCTATTCCAGGGATGAATGGAGCCACATTCAGCCACTGTTCCAAGTTTGAGCGGGGGTGGGAGAGGTTTACACTAGAGAGAATCAAGGGCCTGAGGGCAGTGTCAAGGGAGTCTATTGATGAAAATAGTGTTTTCTTGGGGCATTCTCCAACCACCATTAAGGGGAAGAGAGACCCCTGGGGGATGCCTTGATAATTGTATTTGACGCAGAAAAGTGTTCGACGTGGATACAGTCTAATAAAAACCTAGTTGATTATTGTCTTCTTATACATTTCCATATTAATGAAGCAAACGTATTTATTTGTTAGAATACGAAATAGTGTTTGTCAAGGACATGGCCTACTACCTGACCGGGCGGCTCGACACCATTGACTACCTACCAGACAACTACGTGCACGCATTTCTACTGCGCGACCCAAAGAAATCCGTCTACTCTCTTTACAAGATGTCACTCAATAAAGATCTCACAGGTCACGTGATTATAACGTTTGAGTCATACACGCTGAATATATTTTATCGTCATGTGTAGATTGGGCCGTCCACAACTCTACATCAACAAATCTAATCTTCAATTTCTCATTTTGATGAGCATAATAATAATTGGAGTTACAGAGTCAGCCATCTTGCGTATTCGTCGCTTAACTTTTAGTAGAAGTAAAGAATTTACCCTTAGCCTTCAGTCTGACGTAGGACGGGATTCGCCTAATCGGAAGTCAGTGTAGTAGAGAAAACATTCAGTTGTATTTAATTCAACACTTTTCCCATCCAGAGTGGACTATTATGGATGCAACTTGGTTCCTCTCTTACATAGACGTATTTTGTATGCGTGTTTATCCTAATTATAGGTTGGGATCACTTCGAAGCTAACGAGGTCGGTTTCAAAGAGCTCTATGAAATGTTCAAGCTAGTGACGGAGCAACTCGGTCAGGATGCAATCATCATCGACGCTGACGACCTTCTCAAACGTCCAGGTACTGCATGCATACAAATCCGCAAAGTAAAATACAGTAAATGTGTTTTTTTTAACACGGTGCAACTAGACGTTTAACTGCGAGACCACGTGTGGCTTGGCACACGAAACACCCGGTGTCCTGTTTCTATTTATTGTATCTGCGATGCACAAGTTGCCACTTCATTATTTGTATCATGTGAAGATGCCGATGTTAACATTCTTGTTGATAGGTAAATGCATAAATGATGAGACTTATATTATATTTAATTGATGCTCTGACCATGCACGTATCTTAGAGTTGAGCCTCATTTGGAAATTACATCCAAACCATTTAGAATTTTAGTTGATATAATCGTGTGATGTTTATCACCAGATTTTCTGCCTGATGACAAATCCCATTGAATGGCTGGGGCATTCAATGAAAGCAATTTTGTAATATTCGGCATAAGTGATTGTTAAATAATTCAGTTTTACCACAGTATCGACAAAAAATGAAAAATTTGACACATTTAACGAAAGTCACGTTAATAAAATTGTACGCAAATCTAACCAAAGCTGAAATTTGTGACGCGTCACCGAGTAGCAAACTCGAGCCCTCGTCATCAATTTTCCGCTTTTCGTATTAAATTTTTTAAAGTGAATAACTGTTTATATTCAGAAATTAATATCCAGTTGTATAAATTATGTACATATAATGTTCACCTTAACATTGGAAACTGAAAGCCAAGATACACATAGACGAGTAAACGGCTATTCTGTCTAAGATTAACTTTGTATATTGCTGACTTTCTCAATTTTTTCATAAATATTGTTACCAATTCATTAAATAATGTTCCATATTTTTCAACAGAGACGACATTCCGCCTGTTCTGCGACAAGGTTGGGATGAAGTTCGAAGATCGGATGCTAAACTGGGAAGACAATCCTCTCGACCTGACCGTTTTCCAGGAGTGGATGCCCTGGTTTGAGGGCGTCCTTACCACCAACACATTCCAGCCGTCAGCAACGAAACCCAAGAGTCCCATGACGATGCCGGACCTGCCCAGACATGTCCAGAAAGCCATAGACGACAACATGGTTTACTACAATAAGATGTACGCGCTTCGTCTCAAGCCGAACACCCTCCAGTTATAAGTGGACTCGTCCGAAGCTGAGATCCGAGCAACGAGAATTCTCTTTGGGAAGGGGGGGGGGACTCGGCCCGTTGTGTGACTAGTCATATCGTTAGGCCATCTTTCACATGAGATACAGAAGTGAATTGTAGCCCGTATGCCCCAAATGCTAATTTGGTTTATTATTGATCATCGAAAAGGGTTTCAGGTGACAACAATTTTATCCATCCCGAAAGAGCGCTTTGTTCAATGTTCGCCATTAACAATTATTAAGAGTTCGTCAAATTTTATAAAATTCTGAAAATAGGTCATTTTTCATGCAGTTCAATGTTAATTACGTAGTGAAGTGACATGCTATCTACACACTGACCCCCGGGTAAGCGAACCTTGCACTGTACGTCAATCTGAGGGCTGTTGTAGTAGATCAGGGCCCAGTAACCTTCTATCCAGAAGGCGCTAATTACTCAGCTCTCCTGGTGTTCATTTGGAAATCCGCCTACAAGTCCACTCATGCGCAAATTATTTGTCGACAGGCACAGAATAACTGGAAAAAATTGATATCATGCAAATTAAAGGCTTTCATAGGTGAAACTGAAACTTTTCAAGATATCAATTCGGCATATCCTACACTTATAAGAAACGAGCGAAACTTTCACGTGATTCCCTGTGAAGCTCCTATTCATGGCGACTGTTCACGTAACTGTTATTGTAGAGCGATTTATGAGATTATGTACATCGTTATTGTGTACACTGTTATTGTGGTTAGTTAGCACACCTTCTTAATTTCTAGTCACATACATGCCTCATTTTATTTTTTGCTATCTGTTCCTTCGGTAAATATTTATTTGTTATTGTTTTATTTATTGTTGTTGACATATTTCGTTGTCGTCGTCGTTGTCGTTGTTATTGCTAGCTGTCGTTTCTACCTAGGAGATTTCGCTCAGGTTAGCGTAATGGTTGTTTAATAGCTCAATCAAAAGCAGTAATGGATAACACAGTACGCTACAATTGGAAATGGATTTCAGTAAAACCAGCTACGTAGCGTATCGCAATTTGTGTGATAATTTCTTACAAAATACAGTGCATGTAATATCTGTATTTCTTGTGATGATATACTAGATAGTTTTTTCTTGTTTGAAGCATTTTTTAAAGAGCACCGGACGAAAGACTGATACGAATTAGTGACGTCATAGATAGACAGAATACGAACGCGTCATGCGTAGAAATAAAATGCGTAAAAGACGGCAGAATGGTATGGAAATCTATATCAGTCAACCTTTTTGGAGAAGTCAACATGAATGTCGATGATGATGATGATGATGTTGATGATAATTCTGACGATGATGATGCTTATGATGATGATGATGATGATGATGATGATGATGATGCTGATGCTGAT
>JAQFYQ010003732.1:0-10433 GCA_034694885.1 Buchholzia appendiculata | reverse complement strand
TAAACTTGTATTTGTATAAATTGTAATTTACAATGCAAAGCGCCCGAGATATGATTTGTTACGTAAGCTCAAAAAGTTGGCCTGGTTTTATTATTATTATTATTACAGGTCTTAGTAGCCAAACCTACACAAGTACACAATCGTACACACATACAGATCATAGTAGCCCAACCTACACATACATACGCACATACACATACAGGCCATAGTAGCCAAACCTACACAAACATACGCACATACACATACAGGCCATAGTAGTCAAACCAACACGTACACAGATCCACACACAACACAGCCATACCATACATACGAACATACACACATACACACTCAGACCAAAGTAGCCAAACCCACACATACATACACATATATACACACAGATCACTATGGATAGACCTACACATACATGCATAGTTACACACTTAAGTAGCCAAGCCTACACATGGAGTCACACATGCACAGTTGCACACACAGACAATAGTAGCCAGAGCTACAAACAAATACATACACACATATACACACATATCACAGAAATGGAACTTACACCTACAGACAGACTATATACATACACACCTGCACAGACCACAATAAACAAAACTAAACTACTAAACACACACACACACAATCACAGTAGCCAGCAATAGGTACACTTCCTTCAAATCATCAATCATTTTCATTCTCGGTCTGATTTCCTTTACCTTTACCTCCATTCTTCCCTTATTCATACCATATGTCACTAGGACTACGTAAAATACTACAGTATATACATTTTAAAAATTAAAATAATTAATACAGCGGCAACATAAAGTGTAAACTCGAATTATCAAGTTACCAACCGTGTTGAATGACAGCATTCTGGACACACTTGAGATAGGCAATGGCTTGCTCAAGCGGATAGACTGCCTCCGGATCTCGGTTCCAGATGACAAGAAACTCCCACGAACAGTTCGCCATCAGTACGTCCGCGTCGAGCGTGTGAGGGAGGCGCCACTGTATCTCCTGCAATTGGGCTGAGAGGCACAAACATAGTGCACAAACATAGTGCACAAACATAGTGCACAAACACAGTGCACAAACATAGTGCACAAACACAGTGCACAAACATAGTGCACAAACACAGTGCACAAACACAGTGCACAAACATAGTGCACAAACATAGTGCACAAACGTAGTGCACAAACACAGTGCACAAACATAGTGCACAAACATAGTGCACAAACATAGTGCACAAACATAGCGCACAAACATAGTGCACAAACACAATACAGTATCAATCAAGCGAGTCTGAACAGAAATATATCCATTCATAGAAACACGTAAAGGCTTCACAGGCAATCGGTAAATAAATCTGATAAAACCTATGATGGTCACAAATTTTGCTCTCCAATCTTGATCAGCACTTTCCATAGTTTACACATAGCTGCTTTCCATACTTTACACATAGCTTCTTTCCATAGTTTACACATTGCTGATTTCCATAGTTTACACATAAATGCTTCCATAGTTTACACATAGCAGCTTTCCATAATTTACACATAGCTGCTTTCCATAGTTTACACACAGATGCTTCCATAGTTTACACATAGCTGCTTTCCATAGCTTACACATTGCTGCTTTCCATAGTTTACACATAGCTTCTTTCCATACTTTACACTTCGCTGCTTTCCATAGTTTACACATTTTTGCCTTCTATACTTTACACATTTCTGCTTTCCATACTTTACACATTTTTCTTTCAATACTTCACACATTTCTGCTTTCCATACTTTGTACATTTCTACTTTCAATACTTTACACATTTGCTTTCAATACTTTACAAATGTCTGCTTTCAAAATTTGGCACATTTCTGCACGCATCAGTGAATTTTACATCAGCACTCTTTCAAGCCTAATTTCTACTTTCTATACAACCCAGTGACAAGGAAGTAGGAAGAAAGAGTCTCAAGTAGAACACAAAGGAAAGCCTATTTTCCCTAACGACCAATAAGAAATGAAGAAACAACTGGAAATAAAGTATAACATCTATATGTATAATATGCATATGATGCCTATTGACACGTCTATAAGCTGTTCTGGACAAGACCTCTGTTCACACTCATTGCTTTATAGCTTACACATTATTGGCCTATTAGCATTTGTTTACTGTAGCATTACTGTTCAGGTTAACATCGGACAATTAAGACAGTCATTCAAAGCTTAACTGATCATTCATTATCTAATGATGATAATGAGCTGAATGTTTGAGTGCGTGACAGAAACTGACCAATGAGAGGATTACAAGACAGAGACAAGAGAGAAACTGACCAATGAGAGGATTACAAGACAGCGACAAAAGAGAGAAACTGACCAATGAAAGGATTACAAGACAGTGACAAGAGAGAAACTGACCAATGAGAGGATTACAGGACAGCGACATCGACCGTGTATGCAGCATGGCCAGCTTGCCGAGCTTCATGGCCTTCACCTTGGCCGACTCTTGGGCAGCTGCAGCAGCAGCAGCGGCTGCTGCAGCAGCTGCTTGTATATCATCCTCTGTTTGGCACAGCATGCTTGGAGGTACACCGTGTCCACTTATCCACTTGCCAACGAACTCTGGAATCACTCCTGAATCATAAACACATAAAATGTCATTGCTACTTGCGAATAAAAGTGACATAGAATTGAAACCAAAATGATAACACAGTATGTTTGAATAATATTGCTAATGGTTACTAAAATTATTTTCACGAGGCTCCTGAAAAATTATCTTTAAACAAATTGATGCTAAATATTTTAGAGATAAATATGAAAATGAGCTCTTGTGCCTCATGAAATATCTATTATACATCTTGAATATTAAATATACAATTAATTTTTTTTATATCGTATAACATTAAATATCTCTATTAATTAATCAATTAGATTAAAAATCGTCTAAAGCTTCAATGCCTTGTACCTTTTCCACCATCGAGAACTCTCTTGAGGGAGATCTCGATAGGCTCCGCCTCCCACGTGATGTTAGCCTTGTAGGCACTACCGTCGCCGAGAGGTTTCATGCGCAGCAAACACTGCAAGGCCAACAAGTCCTCGATCTGTTTCACTAACACCGTCCAGTTCTCTCTGTCAACAGTCACCGACTCCCAGCCGGCAAGGTCTGCGGCACTGCCCTCTCGGCTTCTCATCAGCTGCAGACAGAAGAAAACACTCGTCAACTTCGTACATTGTGAACCTTACAACATTACACAGCATGAGTATGTGCACCTTGATGCACCGTGTGCACAGTGCACCTCCCAACAGCCAGCGTGCACCTAGATGTATCATGCACCGCAACACGTGATGAGTGATCGCAGAATGCATCACTACCTTTAAAAAACTGGATGGAATACTATCGTCAAAAGATAATTAAGATAATCCAAACTGATAAACTGTTTTCCAAGCTATAATTTCAACAAGCTGAAAATCAGCAGTAAATTTCCAAATTTTGTAATTAAACAACTGTTGCCTAAATCATTCAAAATGAATACTGAAGTAAATTCACACACAATCGCAGCAAATACGACTTTATTCAATTAATAAACAGAATAACTATTCCAATAATATCCCCGCACACATTCTATTCACCTGTTTGTCTTCGCTCGCAGCCACACTGCGTCCGACAAGTGCCATCAGCAGAGAAGACCCGAGGTTGTTGGACAGACTGCAGGCCTCGTGCAGTCTCGCCCACCACTGCTCCACATCCATCTTGCTGCCTCGCCCACCTCCACCGCACACTGGAACTGTGCACAAACAGTACTCAACAACTAATATCATATTACCTTCATTATATTGAGTCTTCTGAATAAAATAGATATGCATGTAAATATTAAACTATGCAGCTACTGATGATGATCATCATGCTAACTGTACATCATCATAACATGTCGACTTCAGAGAAAGGCCGACTACTATGAATTTCCATCCCTTTCTGTCGTCCGTTGTCATTAATATCTTCACGTAAGTCGCGAGTTGTGTCCAAATCATAATGTCATTAAAACGACATCAGTCTCGGCCTTCCTCTGGTTCATTTTCCAGATAAGAAAGCAGATAAGAAGATAAGGAGTAAGACATTTTATCTGCAATTGTTCATTAATACAACTTCAGAAATGGATTCCATAAAGTTAGATGTACCTATAAAGTTAAAAATTTTTATAAAATAAAACTGAGCGAGAAAGAGAGAAAGAGAACCTAGAGACTTACTGTGTAAGCTGGTGATGATTCTGACGAGTCCATGCAGAGCAGGCAGCTCATCAAACGTCTGTCGTTCTTCACACAACCACAGGTGCAGCAACAGTTCCTAAACACAACCACAGGTGCAGCAACAGTTCCTAAACACAACCACAGGTGCAGCAACAGTTCCTAAACACAAGCACAGGTGCAACAACAGTTCCTAAACACAACCACAGGTGCAGCAACAGATCCTAAACACAACCACAGGTGCAGCAACAGTTCCTAAACACAACCACGGGTGCAGCAACAGTTCCTAATCACAGGCACAGGCGCAGCAACAGATCCTAATCACAAGCACAGGTGCAGCAACAGTTCCTAAACACAACCACAGGTGCAGCAACAGTTCCTAATCACAACCACAGGTGCAGCAACAGTTCCTAAACACAACCACAGGTGCAGCAACAGTTCCTAAACACAACCGCAGGTGCAGCAACAGTTCCTAAACACAACCAATCAACAGAATCTGTGAAAACAGTCTCATATCGATACACAAGGTAAACATAAGTGCACAACATACCCAACCCATTATGACACTGACATCAGCAAATTAGCAAGACAGTGACAGCAGGTAATTATCACAATGACCCATTAGCATGCGGTGCCCTCAGTCAATTATCACAATGACCCAATAGCATGAAGTGACCTCAGTCAATTATCACAATAACGGCTAAATAGTATGTCATTGGTAACAGACACTTACCATGAGATTAACGGCCGGTATGCAGCTGTTCTTGAGCAGGTCAATGAACTCCTGTGACCTCTCCTTGACCTCAGCTGAATCAGCCTGGCTGACCTCATCCTCAGTGACCTTCACTGAGCTGCTGCCCAGACCAGTACAGTGTTTGAGGGACATCTCAAACAAGAACCTCGCTGAACAAATCAACGCACACAAATCTTCTCAGTCTTGTTAGCGTTCAAGTATGAGTCACTTTACATTAGTACAGGGTAATCTAAACAATGTGAAACGCTTTTCTTCTACAAGCTGCTCTGTAAGTATCTACAGATTAGTCATTAGTTCTTAAGCACCCTGGAACATGTAAGGAGTAAACTATGCACATGCACATGCATATGACCTACTTTAACTTTTACTCTTGTCTCATTCCTCCACCTATACAACTCATGACCTTCCAAGCAACAAAATCAAACACCATCATCATCATCGTCATCTAATGTCTGACTACCCTTTAAAGCAAATAACAAATAAAATGCCGTCAACTAACCAAGTTTAGTTTTCTTCGAGTCTGTCAGAGAAGGCAGTACGACAGCAGAGAACGGCAGATCACTGCTCACTTGACCTTCACTCTGTCCTTCAGCCTTGCCACCCTGCTGGCCACGCACCGCTGAACCTTCAGCTTTGCCACCCTGAGGGTCAGGCACCACTGAACTTTCAGTCTGGCACAATGACCGAACTGTCTGACAGTCAAAGCACGACGCAAACTCTACCACAGACATAGTCGGCGCCTCGACGGCAAACTGAACTCTGTTGCCACCGACCGCCTTGTTAGCGGCCGCCGTCATGACTTCGTTGTATCTCTGCATGACTGAAGTCAGGTCGTGGGCATCCTCAGCACCAAGCAGTAAGACATCAGCGAGAGCCTACAAGTGATAGAAACATGTGACTAAACAGCACAAGTCATAGTTACAAGGTTTGTTTCACTCGTTGTCACCCAGCCTTGAGTGTCACAGCAAAGCTGGCTCCCAATTACCACGGTTATTCCGCAGAACGGCTCCCCATTACCTAGAAAAACACTGAGGATTAATGTAATGCAGCAATCAATGGCACCCCCCTAATGTATATATAAAATATCTCTAAAGTGAAATGTTCTATATAGGCCTAAAGACCGGTCAAATACTGTAGAAATGTTTATCAAAATCATCATCACTTACTGTCAGTTTTTCCTTTATAGTATGAGCTAGCAGCTGCCAGAAATGGCTGTTTTCTACAAAGCATTGTCGTGTCCAATGCGCATCCCCCATTTTCAAACTCAAACTCATCATATCTGATCATATACACTTCATCCAAATCTTTCTCCCTCTGTCTCCAGACTCCACCTCTTTGTCCTGTCACACCAGGGTTTAGAATGCCTCAACCCAGTCACTGCAGTTCCCTCTTTTCACATGTACAAACCAACACAAGTAAAAGCACAAAATAATTCAATCACATATAGGCATAGGCGGTGCTTACCAGGGGGCTTGGGGGGCTAATTTTGTTTCAGTTCATCAACCTCCCCCGCTCGTCAACATTGTTTTTCAGTCTGCCGCTACATCCCGCTCGTCATAATTTTGTCAAGCCCCCCCCAAGTCAAAATGACTATATGCATTTAGGTTAAGACACTGTTGTACTAAATTGATTAAAGAGAATCGTCAAGGAGGTTACAAGAGAATAGCAACAGGGCACGAGTCAGCTATGAGTCATACTACGTGAACACAAGTCAGCTATGAGTCATACTGCGTGAACACAAGTCAGCGATGAGTCATACTGCGTGAACACGAGTCAGCTATGAGTCATACTGCGTGAACACGAGTCAGCTTTGAGTCATACTGCGTGAACACGAGTCAGTTATGAGTCATACTGCGTGAACACAAGTCAGCTTTGAGTCATACTGCGTGAAGAGTCAGCGATGAGTCATACTGCGTGAACACAAGTCAGCAATGAGTCATACTGCGTGAACACAAGTCAGCTATGAGTCATACTGCGTGAACACAAGTCAGCAATGAGTCATACTGCGTGAACACAAGTCAGCTATGAGTCATACTGCGTGAACACGAGTCAGCTATGAGTCATACTGCGTGAACACAAGTCAGCTATGAGTCATACTGCGTGAACACGAGTCAGCGATGAGTCATACTGCGTGAACACGAGTCAGCGATGAGTCATACTACGTGAACATGTACCTCAGGCAGTTGAACACAGTTCTCTACTCTGATTGGTGGAGACTGGTCATCAGTGCTGGAATGCAGACCAATCAGATGAATGTAAGTTGCTATGAGCGTCTGATTGAACTGACAGAACTGATAGAGAGAGCGACTTTCAAAGTTCACCAGCACGTCACCGGTACCGGATTGACCTTGTTGCACTCCTACACCAAACACATATGAACACACATGTGCACACAAAATAGCACACATACGAACAGCCACAAGGACACAGAGTTCATACATGAACACGCAGACGTGCTACAAACATTTATTGAGACACCAAATACACAAGCAAATACCACAAGCATACAACAACATATCCAGCAATGGTAGTAGAATATACAGTAGATGCTCTAAAAATTAAAACCAGGAATATTAGCAAATCAAAGATAATTATATGCACAGATAAGTAACTGTTCTCATTTTGCTGGCACAATGCATAATTACAAATGAATATAAGCTAGCACCATGAAAACTTAAAGCTGAATTTATGCTGGCAATAAGCACACTTAAAGCTTAATGTAAGCTGGCACTATGTACACATAAAGTTGAGCATAAGCTAGCATTATGTACATTTAAAACTGATTAGGTACTCGTATATAATATATATGTCTATGTATACTATAAGGTAGAACTTGTTTGTATTTAAACTCGACCAAAAACTACGAGAACTAAAACCCAAAATCATCTAAGGAAAGTTGAATACCAGCTTGCACTTCATACACTAGAAAAAAACATACAAGGTTCTCTTGTGTTTTCTAATCATCACAGTCATAATTCATGACATCATCTCACTTTGTTATGATCATAATATCCAATCAATTAAAGCTTGATGATAGCTAATGCTTCTAACAACTATAAGTACGTACGAAGTGCATCAAGCTGTTTCTGGATGGCAGTGATGACTGAGAGAAGGAAGTCTGCTGTCAGATACTTAGTGACTAGAACACGTTCTATTCCCTACAAACAACACAGAAACAAACCTTCACATAGCTTCATACCTTCACATAGCTTCACACTCACATAGCTTCACACCTTCACATAGCTTCACACCTTTACACAGCTTCACACCTTTACACAGCTTCACACCTTCACATAGCTTCACACCTTTACACAGCTTCACACCTTCACATAGCTTCATACCTTCACATAGCTTCACACCTTCACATAGCTTCATACCTTCACATAGCTTCACATATTCACATAGCTTCATACCTTCACATAGCTTCACATATTCACATAGCTTCACACCTTCACTTAGCTTCATACCTTCACATAGCTTCACACCTTCACTTAGCTTCATACCTTCACATAGCTTCACATAGCTTCACACTTTTACATGGCTTCACAACTTCACATTGCTACACACCTTCGCATAGCTTAACACCTTCACAATTTCCATGGCTTTACACCTTCACATAGCTTCACACCTTCACATAGCTTCAAACATTCACATAGCTTCACACCTTCACATAGCTTCACATTGACACTAATCTAAATAAATAATCTTTAATGCATCTTGAAGCAAGACAGTACAAATCAAGCAATGAATAATTAAACCAAAAGAACTAAATTAAACACAAAATAGATTAGATCAATAATTATCAAAATAAAGTTTACGAGCGAGAACAACAAGAAAAATGTTATATATAATATAATGTTATATATTATACATATATAATACTTGTAGCATGCCAATAAAAAGAATACAAAATCTTATTGCTCAATATTGAGCCACACGGCTTTCCAAATCTTCGACTTTATAATACCAGCGTATTAGGCTCACTGTTTTGCACAGTGCAGTGATTAGCAGGCGGTAAGTTAAACAAACAGATTAAAACAATCAATGACATTATGTGCAGTTGTGCACTATCCTAATCGTGCATCTATAAAATATGAAGACCTTGAAAGTAAATGAGTATTTTAAATCTATGACATGTGCATCACAAATGAAGTTGTGCATGTTCTAAACCGCAACACAGAGGTTGCGGGTTCGAATCCGCGCCGGGAGTGTTTCTGGTAACAAACTTGGGCAAGTTGTTCACGTCCCATTGCCTGTACGGGAAGGACCTTTGGCCGCCCACCCGTGCTCATCTGGCCTAGTCGGTCGGTGGTTATGTCATGCGTAGCAATACGTAAGACAAATAACCATCGCCAGGACCTGTCTTCGGACAGAGCACTATCATATCTAATTTAGTGAACTATACTCTTTTTGCACAATAAAATCGTTAAAAACAAATTTCACGTTACTTTATTATAGCAACTTTTCAGGAGAGACCAAAATCTGCATGTTAGGTGAAATCCAGTGACAACAAAATGTGGTGACATAACGTGAGCGACAAGTCACATACTTTAGCGCGCAGTTTTTCCATTCAGTAGACCTGTCCGGCTGTCATTCACGACCATGTCAACCGCTTCGTTCAACTCTTTGCTGAACGGTGGTCCTTAGGCATTGTTGTGGAGGGGCAAGATCTCAAGTGCGCCATGCAGAAACTGTTTCCGGTTCCGCAGAAATCCGGTTGAACTGATTTTCTTCCAATTTTCGCACATTTTCTCCCACTTTAATTTCGCTCACTATTTTTCACTTTTGTTTTTGTCTTTAGTGTTCGTAACTTCGTAGAGTGACTCGGCGACTTCTGTACAAATTCTGCTGTTCAAACTTCAAGGTTCAACTTCTGCATCTGAAACATTATCATAAATTTCTTCTAACAGTATACCTAGTGAAGTGATGTCACAACATTGGAAGAATTACCACCTGTGTTTAAAGGATAGTCGTGTGGCGCTGAATTACTTTACATATACAGGTCATTTCATTTGCTCCACCAGTTTGATATAGGCCTAAGTTAATTGCAATTTAATAGACTGCTTTGCTTAAGCTTAACTACTTGGTAAAATTGAACGTATTAACCTCACTGATCTATAAATAGATCACTGATCTATGATAATAGATCACTGATCTATTTATAGACTGCAGTGATTAACCTTACTTAGCAAGTTAACAGCACAAGGCATGTCTATCTAGGAAGCATGGATTATACTAGTTAGATGAGCTTAGACAACAGGCTTTGAGCCTGACGGCTGTCTGGTTCACATTTTCATTTGTCTGGACGGAAGGAGGCAGTGCTGTAGTCCCGGACTCGAGAGGGACGCGGTCACACGTCATCTCACTTGTCCATGCACTTGTTAGTAGCGAGTAAACTCTGAGTTGTTGTGAAAAAACTACTGTCTCAGTGGCGGCGCCAAATGCTGAGATCGTGTCCCATAAAAAT
>JAQFYQ010003731.1:0-10434 GCA_034694885.1 Buchholzia appendiculata | reverse complement strand
TAATAGTACATGTGTTCTGCCACAGGATCCTCTGAGTACATGACCAGCAAATTCCAACTTCCTTTTTTTCATACTGATTAAGAAATTCAAATTTGTATTCATTTTCTCTCTTAACTTGCTTATTGGTAACTTTCTAATATCAGAAGATTTACTGACATAAAAACTTGAAATACAAGGTGATGATCATTGTTAATAACTGTAATTAGGTGATGTACATTCGTTAGATATTACAAAAATGGATTTGTCAAAAAGAAGGGATGCTCAGACCCCAACAGCTTCAGAGCACATCATTAGATGCAACATCATCATAATAAAATTTACATGATTTTTTTGTAGATTTATGAAATTATTTTGTCATCCCTGTCGTAGTGTTTATTAATCGTTAAACAAAGCGGTACGTAGTAATGCCGTAAACCGCCATAAAGCACAGTCAAGCACTGTAAACCATCGTAGAATCACCTTAAAACCTTCGTTAATAGCCAGAATTCATAGTTAAATCACTCTAAAGCATGAATAAAGTTCGCCTTAAATCATAACTAAAACAACTATAGCTGAATAAATCGAAGCTGTACCACCATAAACCAGAACTAAATCATTGCAGGCATCCGAAAATATCAGAAATATAGATGACTAAAGTACTGTAAACCAAACCAAACTATGAGAATTCCGCACGAATCTGCTATTATTTAATTACGCTTACGATGGTTTACGGTGATTCAACGATGGTTTACGGTGATTTCACAATGTTTTTCATTGATTTTTCGGTGGTTTACGGCTTTGCTACAGACCCTCAACAACGTATTTCCAATAGACAGTTTGCTGTAATTGCCAAGTTTAGAATCAGAGAATCAATACTTTACCAAACGCTGTCGTGTTCAGAATCTGGAGTTTATGAAACGTGTTGTGATTTCATTTGATCATACTTAAAATACTTTTGCAGCGATGGGTTTCCCATTGTGATTTGGCTGTGCAAATCCTGTGTAGTTTATATTTCGTTGATAACTTCATTGTTACTTTTCTCTTTCTTGTTGTTTTTGGGGTTTATAGACACTTTTTCATATAGAAAATGATTAGCGTCTTCCCCTCCTCCTTCAGGACCTCTACTAGACGGTCCCTTCCCAGGCATGGGACTGGGCGCAGCAGGTCTCTCCAAGAGTGCAGACTCTTGGTATCGGAAACCTGCCCAGGTGGAGTATATCTATATCTCTTCCGAGATATAGTAGATAGAAATAGTGTAGTGATCTGGAAAACGAGAACAGAGATAACTGAGCTAAGCATGTGCAGTATCAAGCATGCACATACTGGATGTGTCTGATGAAAATGTCTGTTCAATATTGAGATGTTTTATCATTTTTGCAGGATGTACAGGTTGCACCAGTTACAAGCACAGATATTGCCGAATTAGAAGAACAATACTTTCCACACGATTCTGCAGATGGCCTGTTCCGACTTTGTAGGTAATAAATGCTTCTGTTAGACTCTCTTTGCTGTCTGTGTTTGACGTTATATTATTATCAACTTTGATGCGTTGCATGCATAGATTGTCAAATAAACTTGTTTTAAATGTGTAAATGAAAATACAATGATTGAATGGTGTGTAGACTGCGAAGTTTGTTCTTGACATTTATACTAGTAATATATTGTCTATGATGCACTTGGTTCAGAGCAGGGTCATAACAAGTTGTGACAACAAGCTCAACTTAATTGAGCTTTTAATAGTTGACAAGCACACTGACAGTGATTAAGCTCTGCAGAACATTTGTGTCTCACATGAGGATGTTTAATGAAGCAAAGCTTTACAGTCAGAAGCCATTTCTGATGCCAACAGGAAAAACTGTGCTTTCAGGGATAACTGCGCGTGTATTTGTAGAGTGTACTTGTAGAACTGCGCGTGTATTTGTAGAGTGTACTTGTACAACTGCGCGTGTATTTGTAGAGTGTACTTGTACAACTGCGCGTGTATTTGTAGAGTGTACTTGTAGAACTGCGCGTGTATTTGTAGAGTGTACTTGCACAACTGCGCGTGTATTTGTAGAGTGTACTTGGACAACTGCGCGTGTATCGGTGATGCATCGACTCGCATGGCCAAGTCAAGTCTCGATCTCGTTGCACTAGAGTTACGATTCAACGGAGCAACCATCTCGTCTGAAGTGACTGGTGACGTGTCACATGTTGTCATAGATGACAAGTATGTTGTCACTGGATCTTTGTGTCTACAATTCCTTTATTTAAACTTTATTTCTGTTGTCATTGCAAGTTTTAATGATAGGCTTGAAGGCTTCTCAGTCCTGAACTTCCAGATTTAACAATTCAAGATTAAATTTTGTACGTCCACATCAACTTACTATAGCATTTTACAACCATCCAGTAGTTTTTTCATTTTCTTAGTGACACACCTCATTTAACTGTAACGTCCTTCATTTTCTTCATCCTTCACTTCTAGAGACCGTTTTTCCCTAAAGTAGATCATTCAAGTTCTTATATGATTCGTTTAGAGGCTATACAGAAAAGCTTACATTCAAACACTGCCATTTATTTGTAGTCTTCATTTTACTCTACTGCATTTCCCTGATACGAATTCTGTTATTCTAATAGTAAAAATTATATATAAAACGAAATTACATTTTAAATATTAATCAAATGATGGATTTATGAGTATCTTTATATTGATCTCATACTGCTTGTTTTCCTGATCATGTTGGAAATGTGTTTCTTCCTGGTTTTATCATGGCAACTAAGACATTAGTGAATATCGACGGTGATTACATATCACAAATTATATTATCGTTGTGTAAATTCTAATTGTGTAAATACTCGCATAATATGTGTTGTGCCATTTAGTCATGTTTATTTGTCATGTAGTGATCTCAGTCGTCTTGATCTGTTGAAATATCACAACCGGAGTCGAGTGAAGAGATATTACATAGTGACATCTCAGTGGGTCTACGAGTCGATAGAGGGCGGCAAACTAAAGCAAGAACGGCACTATGAACCAACTCTTTAGTCAATAGAGGGCGGCAAACTAAAGCAAGAACGGCACTATGAACCAGCTCTTTAGCACATCACGGTTTCCGATGCCTCTTGAAATACAGTTCATATTTGTGATTCTTATTACAAACAGTAGCCTAGTGGTTTGTTGTTTCAAATAGATATCAAATATTTGTAGAACTTTCCAGTTTAATATTCCAGAACTTTTTTATATTTGTCAATCGTTGATGTAAACGAGTTATTTAATGCGGCTTATGTGAATGCACTTGTGCTGTCTTTTTGTATTCATTGCAAATAATAATCGAACAGTGTCACATGTCAAGCGAACATTACAAAGAATTTTTAATTTATTTAGTAGCATGTTTTCTATTAGAAGGTCTTTCAATCACTCTGTTGGAGTAATGTTGTTTAGATTTAATACTGAAAATATTGAAAGTACTTTTGCTTTCTATTTGTAATCTACTACAGAATAAGAAATGCTTTACAAATAAAATGTTAACTGGTTCTCAATTCAGTTATTTCTTACTGTGAAGTTACAGTACGTATTATACTTGATTGCCTGCTAACGGTATTATAGTTGATTACCTGCTAACGGTATTATACTTGATTACCTGCTAACGGTATTATACTTGATTACCTGCTAACTGTATTATACTTGATTACCTGCTAATTATTCACAAAGCATCCAGAACCATTTAAGTCATCTAATCAGTAATTATAACAGTTGACCTCCCAACACAACTTGCTAATTAGTATTTTTGGCACTATAGGATTACCCTCTATGTATGACATTGTATGTACTACTTTTAAAATGCTATATGCTAAATTCCACACCGGTGCATTGTGGTACTAGTGTTGGGTTTTAATACCACATTAATAATATTTTTTTTATCCCAACGTGTGACAGGGTTTGAGATTCACTGTATTCACACGCACCATCAGCCAATTTATCAATCTTTTAAGAGTGGACTAGCAAAGGTCATTGTTCTGTACAGAAACAGTTTTATCAATGAAATCTAACGCGAGGAGTAGAAATAACATGCTAATAGCTATTATCGACATGTTTAACACAGAACACTTGGAAGAAACAGTAACATATGAGAAAGTAGTAATTGTAAGTACAATGCAGACATTCATTGCAACAGTTCAAGAACAAAGAGGAACATTAGGTCAGAGAGGTCATAGGTCAGAGAGGTCATAGGTCAGAGAGGTCATAGGTCAGAGAGGTCATAGGTCAGAGAGGATTCAGTCGTCATCTGAATCCTGTGCCAGTATGGCGGCGGCCGAGTGTCGAGGCTGAGTGTTGCCTGCCGTCGTAGACTGAGACAATCCAACGAACGAGAGACAAAACTGAAAGAACATAGCATCAAATAACATCATGATAAAAGTACTATAATTATCTGTACAGAGAAGAATATATAACATTGATTAATGTTCCAGCATTACAAATCAAACTGCAACAACCTGTTGCACAAGACACTCCAGTAGTGTATTCTAACTGCATTCATAGTTTGCTATATAGCCATTATTTAGTATTTAACTTCAAATTTATGAGCTAAATGTCACTTTACTATATACGTCCGTAATATGGGCACTCTTTAACAATTTAAAGTTTCAAAGCTATTGTTTATGCGGCCATCAAATTGGTCACATTTCTTAAAACTTGTGGCAGTTATCATATAGTTATACATGTTTCGTTCTCATTCTTGATTAGCTAAGTCATGAAAAAAAACTTAAAGATGATGTCTTATGATTTCTATTTCCATATTTTGATGATTATAATTAATATGTACCTTATGTGAAAATAATTTCATAAAAATATAATGCCTAAGTAAAGTGTATATCCCGCAAAGATTTATATAAATAGACCGTTCCGATATATAAGCTGACAAGTTGCAAAAGACAGTCAAAGAAAGGAAAAAAGGCTAACCTTTTTATGTGGTGGTGTTCCAACAACAACCTCTTCATCTTTGTCACTTTCCATATCATCATCGTCATCATCATCAAAGGCACTGAGTAACTGAAGGCCTCTCTTTGGAATGTCCACAGACTGGCAGTAAGTTTGAGAAACGGCTGAAGGAATAGATCCAGAACTTGTAGTAGCATTCTGAACAGTCTAGCAACAATACAACAATAATACAACTTATTTAGTTGATTGTCAAAAATAGTCTTATAATAGCACTACTGTGTATCTGCCAAGCAACAATCGCAGAGCCATTTATTTCGCTTATTAAAATTTAAAACAATACTAATAAAGCTGAAACAATGCAAAATTCACACAATTTCCCAATATTTCATTCCCCAGTGCTAGTAGACGATTGAGAAAACTTCCACAGCTCGGCCAGGTGCGCAAGAAGCGACTAAGGGCTAGTCGCCTGATTAACTCTGATATCCCCAGGGACATTATTTAAAGTCTATACCTGGACTACATACAGACATCTTGCGAAAGTGAACACTAATAATAATAAAGTATAAATGCGTGATAATGACACAGGTTACAATAATGGCAGCCAGCTTTAAGTCAGGTACTGAATCATCGTCAGTACTGTGTAATGAACAAATATCATGAATATATTAAACATATCAAGTTGAAAACAACATACCCCTGCTGGTTTTATTGGAGGCAACACTGGGATTACAGGACTTTCCGAGTTCTGATCCGCCAATTGTGTAACAGCCGAGTGCAACTGAGCGGTATGTCCTTGCGAGGAATTGAACCCATTTGCCACACTGGTACCCTGCCTGCCAACTGCACTGGTACACTGCCGCCGGTCCACTGCACTGGTACCCTGCCTGCCAACTGCACTGGTACCCTGCTGCCTGTCAACCACACTGGTACCCTGCTGACTACTGCCATCCTCCTGCTTGTCTATTGTACTCTGTTGTTTACTTGTGGACAAACGCAGACAACTGGAGATAGTCTTGTCAGCAAAACTGAGCGCCGTGAGATCCGTGATGTTGATGGATTCATCCGCCGGAGACGTACAACTGTTCTCCACTCTCTCCAAGGTCACGCTCTCCGGGGTCACGCTCGAGTGATTGTTCACTTGAACCGGTCCTCCCGACTTGCTTGGTTGCGATGATGACCTGACATCTGACGTATCACATTGTCTTGAATTCCTGTCCGGTAGAATACAGTTGACACTGAATGACAATGCTTAGTTATATCACTGAAGTGAGTTTGATACAAGTGAATAAAGACAAATTAAATGTATGACAATAAGATCATCACCACTAACAATTGTCTGCCTTCTAACAGACATTTGGTACTAAACATTCCCAAAGTCCAAGCCACCATAACCTCTGCTTTTCTCATCATTTCACATCATATGCCTTCTTGCTTGAAATATTCAATCATTACATTCTGCTGCTACAACTTTTTCAATATTCACAATAAAGATATTGATGCATTACAGCTCTATTTTATGAACGAAAATGTTTTAATTAATATTAGACGTCTTCCGGACATAAATCTGAGAGAGCACAGTACGGTTACAATTATTCGCAATGATAGTCTCCAGAGAGTAAAACACTCAATGAATCTCTCACTAATTCTTGAAGATATTGCACTTCATGAAATACATCACTTCACTACCCACCCAGCACACTCGCCGTTCTTGTTCCCAGACCTTGCTTCATGCTGCTTGGCTAGTTGATGATCAGTTTGTTTGTTCACAGTTGTCCCTGATCCCGGCCAGGCTGTCACATCCGCACGACCTTTGTTCTCTTTCTGTGCAGCTGTCGTCCTTTCACGAGCTTTCCTCGCTGCTGGCACGGTTTTCTGCCTGTAAAAAATGTGATGCTTAACTAATGAGCTAGATTTAAACTTCAAATGTTTTAATATTAAATGTTCAACATTGAGCTGTAAAATAAATTATATTAAAAATACAATAATTTTTATTTCTGCTTACATTGTCAATTTATAACAGAATACTAAACTTATTTTAAAAAATAATTTAATACACCAAGAGTATACTCAAGTATAAAAATCAAACAAATCAAAGCAAACTGTGCTAGCTCTTTCTTTCATGTTATTGAGCAATATGAAAACAGCTTGAGGATGAGCAGCTGTATGCACTGATATAGCCTAAATACCTGACATGCTTCTGATAAAGCCTAAATACTTACCAGGCAGGACCGATAAAGACTAACTACAGACCTGACTCATAAAGACTAAACACCTGAAAGGCTCGACTGATAAAGACTAAATACCTACCCAGGTGTGACTGATAAAGACTAAATACCTACCCAGGTGTGACTGATAAAGACTAAATACCTGCCAGGCAGGACTGATAAAGACTAAATACAGACCTGACTTATAAAGAGCTAAATACCTGGAAGGCTTGACTGAAATAGACTAAATACCCGAAAGGCATGACTGATAAGTAAATACCTGGAGGGTTTGACAGTGGCTTGAGGTTGAGCAGCCGTGTGCACTGACTGCTGTGACGCTGTCATCTGCGTTGCAGTCGGATCAGCCATTGTAGCGAGCACAAAGTTTGCCTCAAAACTAACGTCCGTATCAACCGATAGAACTATCGGCCTACAACAGGTCAGACAAGTGCCACAAACACTTCATAACAAATACAGTACACATTAACATTGTATTCATTTCCTTACCTTCCATACGCACGCCTTGCAGTGTCAGCTTAGTTCAAAACCAATATAAACAATACAACAGTTATTACTCACAATCGTATAAGTAATCATTAACTGCAAATAGTCGTAAATCAATATTAAATTTAATCGATATTTGCTGATTACTTTTATATACAGAGATATTAACGTCCATACAAACTTCAAACTGACATTTCAAAATCTGCGCATTAAACTCTATCGAGATCTCAAAATGGAAATCTTACTTTCCAGCTGATTCAAAACTCATGGAGATGAGCATATCTGCCGGTTCAGTGAATAGTAGCATTGCCTACAAATGAAAAAACAACAGAAGAAAAGGTAATTACGCTTAAACAAAATATGAATATGACAGCAATGATAAATATCATAGGAACAACACGATTTGCAGGATTAAAAGAATATATGACAAGAAAACAAATGAATCAGTACTTCAAAAATGTAATAATAAAAATTGTACAATAAACTAAACTACTTCTCAATTATATCACTTTGCAAAATGATTATTGTCTGGTACCAATAAATCTCCATCTCCAAATTCTTCACTGTAGCATAATTATAATTCATTATCATTATTGATGATGGCGCAATATCAACTAGATATTACTTTAAAACAAAATTTAATATTAATCAATAGCCTTATCAGTCAAGCGTGTCAGGTTTTTAGTCTTTATCAATCAAGCTTGGCAGGTATTTAGTCATTATCAGTGCATACAGCTGCTTATCCTCAAGCTGTTTTCATAAAAGGCTTCACCGTAGTATTAAAATGACAATAACATTTGAGCTTCCAACACACTGAAAGCTAATTTATCAACTGAATCCAAGCTGGAACAAATAATGCAATCCTTCCAATTTCAACTCGTGAAATTCTTGCCAATGCAAATGTTCTACGCTTCATGATTTCCGTCACAACTGTAACTCAATGTAAACAATCTTCCATTACGAGCAAGAATAGTGAAGACCAACTTAGACTAATACCATAAGTATACGCTCACCATATCCGCACAACGTAACATTTCAGATTTTAAACAAGACATAACGTGTACATAGTGCAGACAAACCCTGAGCTCTTTGATACAGAAAGTAATCTCTGTATCTATGCCGACCCGATAGCTTTCAAACTCTTCCGGAGTTAACGTCAACTCAGTATGTATTCCTTTCGACCGATCTACACATGCATTTCACAGTTACTCAATTATTCTAAATTGTGCAACATATTTTAATTTCTGTCAGCTCTTCGATTACGAAAACAAGCCCTCAGATGGTTTACTCCAGAGTCAACGCAGTTATGTACAGATCTGAGCAGGAGTCTTTGCTATTCAATAGAATAAGCCATAAAATTACAAACGTTAGGCTATTTAAGACCGAACACTAACCTTCTGCAGCAGCTGCACCATCAACAAAACTCTTGACAATCACTTTCTCCGGAGTAATACACAGACTGACTTCCTCCTGACCAGGCTGGAAGTTTGTAACCACGTCCATCAACAACCTACAAGAAATAGCATACAACATTTTGTCTAAATAACATCGAAGATCATTAAACCAAACAAAGTCATTAAACCCAACAAAGTCATTAAACTCAACAAAGACATTAAACCCAACGAAGTCATTAAACCAAACAAAGTCACACTAATAATTAGAACCAAATAAAATCATAAAACAATGCGATCTGTCTGAATCTCCATTTCAATCAAATTTATAAGTACACTACCACGATTCTGAAAAGGAAAATTTCTATGCTTAATACATTTCTCAACATAATAAATCCAAAAGAATACGCCCAGCACGTAAATTAATCTATCGCACTGTCCAACACTGATGCAGTAAAGATTCCAACCACTCCGACTACATTTGACTAATCTGACACGAGTTCAGGACTTCCTGGATGAGTGACAACAAGTGGGTGACAATCACTGAAGCACGGTGCTGGGAGTGACAGCAAGTGGTTGACAACAATCACTGAAGCATGATGCTGGGAGTGACAACAAGTGGTTGACAACAATCACTGAAGCACGGTGCTGGGAGTGACAACAAGTGGTTGACAATCACTGAAGCACGGTGCTGGGAGTGACAACAAGTGGTCGACAATCACTGAAGCACGGTGCTGGGAGTGACAACAAGTGGTTGACAATCACTGAAGCACGGTGCTGGGAGTGACAGCAAGTGGTTGACAACAATCACTGAAGCACGGTGCTGGGAGTGACAGCATACCACTGGCTGCACAGAGTCATCGACAACAACAACAAAGCAAACTCTACAAGAGAAACGAAAATAAAAATCTGTAGCCTATACCTGGTACTAGCACGTAGAACATTTGGACAGAATTCCTTACAGAAGACGGCCTGCAGTGTTTCACACTCTATGAAAGAGAGATTGTGTGTCTTTACAATTCCTGAACAATCACAAAGCAAACCATAATGGACAACGTTTCAACGAAAAGAAAGTTTTATTAGGATACTATGGACAATTTTGATCAGACTACTGAACCATATCATATTCTAAATCAATATTAATACATGTCGCCGACATTCATCATCATAACCATTTATTGTCCAACCAGGCAGTGTCCAAAATTAGTGATAGAGTAAATTATATTTTGAGCTAGAGTTAATTTTTTTTTTTTTTTTTTTTTGCTGATGTTCTATTATTTTATTTGACAGATGCACAATCACCTTAACTAAACTTAAATAAACAGCAAGGATCATTAAAATGTACATGAAATATACGACGCTTGTTTCTACAGACTTAAAACAGCTCTTAAAATCTTGAAATGAAATAGAGTTATATCCTATATCATAGCCAAAAGCA
>JAQFYQ010003730.1:0-10434 GCA_034694885.1 Buchholzia appendiculata | reverse complement strand
AGAGTACAAGGACCACCCAGTCTGTCTATCAGTTCATCTAGAGAACTATCAATACACACACAGCATCTTAATGACTTGATCAGTTCATTCACATCATAAATCTTCAATTTGCACCAAACTGCACAATTTCACAGATACATCTTACAAGCCTACATATAATTCACAGCTTATTAATCAATCTTCCTTTTTCTAGGTTCTACCTTTCCAAATACTACTTACGTTTTATATAAAATACAATATTATGCAGATTACAACTACGGTAAGACTATTGTGTATATAATCTAAAAAGTCTACCTATTTGGAAGCGGTATTTTCTGAGAATATTCCAGCAGCATTTTCTTGGCTTTCACACTCCATTCGTCTTCGTTCTTCTAACATTACAACGACAGATAGAAAAGCAAGTCTAATACAGAAAGATTTCATTCAACACTACAATATAGTTATCATATCTGACTGTATTAACAGGCGAATAACGAAGCACAAGCGACATTTCTTCTTATTATTTACTATCTAGAATGTCATATGCCATGCAAGTAATCTATTCCAAAGTGGGATACATGCATTGATGATAATTCAAATCAACTGGTTATAAACAAACCAGCTGAATGCAGAAACCACTACAAGACCTGGGTTTGACCAGGGTCTTGTCAAGTTCAGAAGATATGTAGCTACTAACAAAACTGAATGCACGTTTCTATAACAATTTCCAACACAAATTTCACACAAATTGAATTCAAGTGAACCTGTGAAACCTTCTGCTATTTAATAACAACCATAATGAGTAATATCAGACAAGTACACACAGTGTTGAATACAAACCTGGCCATCCATTTCCGTTGGGAAATGCTGTTGAACAAATCGTGTGAGAATTTCTCGACAGAGAGACACGAAACCGATCGCAGGTTCGCTGCTCTTGTTGCCAGTCTTAGTCAGCTCACTCTGTAGGCTAGCCTAAAATACAGTAACAAGACTAGAAATTGACAACAAGACAAGGAATATAAAATATTCCACTATATCACCATAAATCTATTGCTTTTCTCCACAAAAAAAACCAGCAAGATTTTAAATATACCTAAAGCAGCATAATAAAGTGCACTTTGATAGAAAATATTTACAAAACATTTGTTTTTATATAACACAAGACAAAATTATAAGCAAGCATAATTGGATCAATATTATTCATGCAAAAATTTACATTATTTTGAATGTTAAAACAAATCTTATGATCACTTACACATAAACGAATAAACGCCAATGAGCAACTGAATGCAAATATTATGGTTAGCCTTACTTCTCCGGTGGTCTGAAGTCCAATAACAACACATTGACCACAGTTCAATGCTTGCTTCACTTCTTCAACGATTGCCTCAACCTTTATCCCTAAACTAAAATCATAAAAGAAACAATTCAGAGAATAGATTTTACAAATAAAGATAGTGGACAAAAGTGCACAAGCATATACTACTTTTTATTGTATATCTAGACATTAAAGTAACAGATTTTAACTATTGACATTTAACCACTTCTGAACTTTTGATAAGTTTTTAAAAACTACTTATGACTTTAACAATTGAATTCAAATGTTCAAAAATAAAACTGCTCATCATACACATCAGCATTTTATTTAAAGAAAGCCCCAAAACAAATTAAAAATCTTAATTCTGGCATAATGGCAAGAGAACCTGCAACTTATCTGCACATTGAATACGACCAGAATTTCTGGTAAAATTACTATCATTATTAATCTAGGAAACAAATCATTAACTGGTTTGATGAAATTAAAACTGGCTCTAATGAGTAAAACAGATGATGCTGTCAATAAATCAGGGATGCATTGTCAAATCTCACCAGAGTTGTTTGAAGAAGCGCTGATGAGCTGCCCAGTAGGTCGCCCACGCACGAGAATTGCTGCTTGTAGTTCTTACAAGAGCTGTAGTTAACGCCTTGTGCAACTCACACCTGTACACGACAATACAGGTATCATCATTGCCGCAAGCATACATTACGTGCGTTGTAGATTCTTAAAGTCGTCGACTCAAATTATCTTCATGCTCATATTTTGGTCCATCTCCATATCCTAAATAATAACAATATTTGTCCTTGCTTTAAAATCTGTGTGACCTGCTTCCAACGAATAAAGGACTGGTAGTCGTTCCTCCACCAATGTAAACCAAATTCTACATATTACAGTTCTACACATATATGCAAATCTAAGCAGCAAAATGTTTTGAATTTTGATGTGATCATCATATTCTCATAGACATTACAGAAACAAATAAATATTTAAAATCTCATCAAAATTCAACTTTCATGACTTACAACTGTTTTGTACATTTTTGTAAACAAACAAAATCTAAATTTTTCTTACCACACATGAGCAGCGAGATTGTACATCTTGATCTGTTCGGGCAGTAGGCTAACTTCAACTGTTACAAACTAAACAACCAACAACTGTTCAATAGTAATAATAATAAGTCATAATTCATAATCACTTTAAAATACATTAATTTCATTAGTGGCCAACATGGGAAGAACACACCATTACAAGGCCAAATTTAAACTCCTGACCTTATTTTTGCTCTTTCCTTTGACAATCAATAAATTTATGCAATTGCACGCACATTCGGGGGCCTTACTTTCCACTGCCAGTAATTCCTAGTGAAGAAGACTACATGATACTGGCATCAGCAAGTACAGGGCAGTAGCCAGAATTTCATATCAGGGAGGTTTTGACCACCCAAAATTTTCTCTGACAGGCAGAGTCTGGAGTGACAACAATCAAAAAAGACGATTTAAGGAAAAATTCACTGTGATGATTCGAACCAGAAAATCCCCTTAAATACGGCGCCTGTGCAAGCACATATTCAATTATATCTTTTCACAATAAACGCAATTAAATTAATTTAATTTAATTCAACAACAACAATGTACAGAAGAGTAATGGCATAGACCATCATAAAGTAGTTGGACTCGGTATGTAAACTAAAAGATTTATGCAATCAGAGGCCTAAGCTGGAAATTTTCACAAATTATGTGAATCGAATTATGATGAAACGAAGCCTAGAAGAGAGATGTGATCATATATACACAAAGTTGATAATTAATTGAATCTAACTCATTTATCAATCCAATAAGATTTGAAAAATTGTGTTCTAAATGCCAACCTCAGCCTGTTTGAAGCTAAGACTTCGTGACAAGTAGATTCCAGAGCTTTTCATATCCATGGCCAGCATCTCAGCAAGTCCTATTTACAACATATATGAACAGAAGGTAGCTAAAACCTTTAGATTTCAGGTAACTTTGGAGACACTAGCATTAGGCAATAAATCTACATATTAAACAAATTCAACAAATCATATAGCTCTGTGGAAAATACAGTAGAGTTTGCTTACCCTATTGAGCATGAATGTTAAAGGAACAAAAGCAAAAAAAAGAATGATTCAGAAAGGTTATTGATTTGTGAAATCTCAGTATTGTAAATAATAATTAGAAAAAGCAATTTAGATTTTAGGGTCATACACTCCACAATCTTGTCAGCTACACTCAAGCTGACAGCTACACTCAAGCTGACAAGATTTAAAAACAATGACCCATAGGGCCTACATGCATGTAGAATACATTACATCGATTCGTTCAGAACTGAACTAGCGATCAGAATGCATTACTAACTACAGTTCGATAGATGGCATATCAAAATTCTATTTGCAGCAATTAAAAAAGTCATACATTATGTATATTATAATTAAAAGAGTTTTAAGCCTTGAAGATCATCAACTACAACAGCTGCATAACAACCTACCGAGTCCTTTCTTTTGAACTGCTTCCAAGAAGTTCTCGAAAGACTTGAACGCAGCACCTTCTCCCCACAGTCCGAGTCGCTCCATAAAAGCCTAATCACAAATCATACCGTGGCTTCAATGAGAGCATGCAGTACAGAGAACAAAGAAAAAGTTAATTAGAAAAATGAAATACTCCAATACCCAACACAAGCTTTAAAAAAAATCAAAGACTAAGCAACAGTTACAATTTTAAGAACAATAAAAACTATCAACTGTACATCATAGTTACAAGAACCTCATCTACTGTGATCGAAACAATGCATATCAATCAACCATAAAACAATAATCATCGTATAATTACCATGTTTCTAACTCCAGACACACCGGTGGCACTGCAGTAGACAACCCTCGCTTTCGGCAACAGCCTATACAGCAGTACAACAAATACGAATATAATAATGCAATCAGAGAAATTAAATCAAGAGAATAAGCCCAGAAGCAGAGCATAGTTAGCCTTACTAGTACAGTGCATATAAACTTTGAAAAATCAATCATAATCAAGTTGTTTATAGCTATTCTCCATTACAATCGGCTACGGTATGACGATGACTTTAATGAAACAAGAACTTTGGATATGCATTTACCTTATGTTAAACTAATTGCACGTTATTGTACTTCAAATCCAACACGTTATCCCGCACCTACGATTTTGTAGGTATTTACCTAACGCATGGTGCGTTAGAAGTGCATCTTACATAATGTACATACATACATACGTTATAGAAATATTGAAATACAGGTTTTTGTATCTGTACATAGCTTTTATCCCACCCGTATCAGAGCATAGCTTATAAATGAACTTTCAGAGTAGTAAGCAATAGTTTACAACAATAGTAAATAAACACTCAATAGTCAAAACAAACAATTAAAATAAATAATATAATAACTGTATTAAACTCTCAGTCATATCTAAATAACAAAAACAACGACAAAAAGCTACGACAGCAAGGTGAAGACTTACTGCTGTATGGCACAGACAGCCACAGCTACCTTACTGCTTGCTTGTTCATTACCCTACAACATAAAGTTCATCACAGGTCAGCAAAGCAAAGTGTACTTAAGCTAAAATTGTGCCATATCTGTCTTCATGGGCTAATATCACCATCGTATTCTTTTACCAAATATGGATGAAGTTGTGAATAAAGCAGACTAGCTAGTCGTAATGCACCTCGATCATGAACAATTATGGACATCATGAAGAAACGATTTTATGGCCGAATTCCCTTCCAGAAAGATAACTGTGAAACAAATTCATAAATAAAGTGCTACTTACTACATATCTTTTAATTCATTGTAAATTATAATCTAGTTTCAATGTAATTCTTACTCTTGATCTACACCAAAGTCATGGTTCAATAATAATGAAAATTAAATGTCTCAGAATAGTATTACAAATAAGATGCTTAATAATGCTGAACAAATTTTGCTTAGTAATTCAGTTGTTGCTCGTGAGATAATGATAAATATTTTAACCACAACCATTTCTGAATTTAAAAATTATTGGGAGCAGTAGTGACTTTATTATTTACAGCCTATAGTCAGCTTCATACTGCTAAAGTTATCTTCAGATTCTATGGTGTCGGGCTTTACAATTTACCCAACATATTCCTCCATGTGTATGTGCTCGACAATGCGAGCAGTGAGACTGTTGCATCAGAAATGGCATCCAGCTGTAAACAGATCTGCTTAATTACAAATCCAAAAATATCATATATGCATTTGCTCCGTAGAGTTAAATCTCCGTCAGCGTGCAAAATAATTCTCTCTTAATTACAGCTCTAGGGAACATCTTGGCAGCCTACAATCCATTTCAATCAGCCCTACTAGCCCTAGTGATAATTACGGACAAATCTCATGTGGACGATAAATGACGATGATGATAAGACGTAATGATGAGTTAGATCTTACAGGGACGAAGTGCTTCGCCTTGTGGCACTCGTCAAAGACAAGACAGCCGGTGAAGTCCTGTCCTCCGCACCAGTCAACTATCTGCTGGAGACGCGTCTGACGTGCCGAACTGAAGTGTCCTACACAACAAACCAACCAATCAATGACTTACATTACACTGTGCACAGGACTGGATCACTACAGCCTGACAGTTTTGAAGTTTAATGTGCACTGAACAGAGAAACGAACAGATGCACATAAAGTATGCAAGGCAGGTGTGTTATTTACTTGCCCACTACAATGTCAAGTGCATCAAGTGCAGCAACTACAGTATGTTACAACACTTGCATCATAATATTAGTTTTAACCTGCCTTGGCCTCCAGAGTGCACAGAAATTCAACAAAAATTATTAATTTCCTTGGCTGCCAAGAGATGTCATTATTCCAAGACTTCTAACTTAACTCGGCTACCAGTGAGCCCAGTAATCCCTTAGTAAACATAAACAAACCCCATTTATCGACAAGTAACCAAGTCATCAGAGGAAGACACCAACCTCCCTTGGCAATAGACGAGACGAGTGTAGCATAAGTACAAAACAGAATGCCTTCCTTCACACTTGATGCCAGACCAAATGCTCTACGATACATAATAATAGCACAAATTTACTCGTCTCACTACTACACAATGAAACATGGATTTCTTACAATACCATCAACATCAGACAAACTATAAATAAACGCTTTGCTACAGCACAAAAAACAAATAAACACATTGTTGTAACATGCGCAAAAAAGATTGTTGACATATTCATTACCGTCTAATGCACAGAACAAATATTCGACTCAATGCGAAAGTCCTTCTAAGAAAGAAGAGTTTGCTAAGTGTAGTTCATTTATTTTATCATCAACATATACACACATTGGCTAGATATTATTTACTTTTTTAATCGTATGAAAATGTTAATCAAATAATTGATTATGGTCTACATCGGTCTGAGGGAAAACATGTTAGAGTGCTACCAGTTTCAAGTAACACTCAGCTAGCGGTGTTCATTGATTAATCATACTTCATGTAGCTACCTGCGCAAACAATATGAATATTCATTATTACTAAATACAGATACTTTAATAAAAGATGGAAGTAATTGGGTACATTACAATGTATTTCTGCAGCTCAATGATTAATTAAATGTACCACTGCAACCAAATCGATTGATTCAACAGTTCAATGAGTAATCACATTCCATTTATCAATCACTACTTGCTATTGTCATCAGTTACTTTTATCAACAGCGAAAAGCGCTAATCTCACAATGAGGTTTAAAATCTTAAGTCGTCACAAATAGGTTTGAAATCGACGGCCAAAGTTATACTTCGTTTCCTTATCTAGATGCTGACAGCCTTCGATGACATTTGCATGACATCCGATATCAGCCAGATCTCTACGAAAAACAAATACAAAACAAAACAAAACAAACCATACAGTTACACACAAACATCTGCATTGAATTAAAAACTTTCACAAAAATATCACAGCATTGATGCTATGGAGCAAAGCAGCACCGCAAGGTTCGTTGAAGGTTATTCTGCTTAAATGCAATAAGGTTCATTAAAACAGCTGCATACCAGTTTGTATGACATGAGAAAGCTGCATACCAGCCTGTATGACATAGGAACAGCTGCATACCAGCCTGCATGATATGGGAACAACTGCATACCAGCTTGTATGACATGGGAACAGCTGAGCAGGCCTACCAGCTTGTATGATATGGAAACAACTGCATAAAAGCCTGTATGATATTGGAACAGCTGCATACCAGCTTGCATGACAAGGGAACAACTGCATAACAGCTTGTATGACATGGGAACAGCTGCATACCAGCCTATTTGACATGGGACAGCTGCATACCAGCCTATATGATATGGGAACAGCTGCATACCAGCTTGTATGACATGGGAACAGCTGCATACCAGCTTGTATGACATGGGAACAGCTGCATATCAGCCCTGCATAACATGGGAACAGCTGCATAATTATCAGCACTTAGTCACATAAAGAACAAGCTAATTGAATGATTCATTCCAGCCAATAGTGAATGAACTGTGAAATATAATCAGCAAGTATCTCAGACAGCAAATTGGTAGAAAATAATAATAATAATAATACACAGCACTGGATAAAACTACAAGCATAAAATAGCAAATATGGATTATTACAGTTTTCTAACGCGAATCAAATAAATCATAGGACTTATACCTTAATGCTCTTGTAAATAAATTCCAAGTCACATAAGTACTATCAGCACAAGCGCAACACGTGATTCGTACCGTCGCGCATCGACGATGAGATCGGACGAGATGCTGAACCAGACGTGTTTCGTGCGACCTCGCGCAAAGCTGTCGAGCATCATTCCTGCGATCTGTGACAACACACCAACACTTCAATTTCAACAGCAGAACAGTTGAATCACAATTTCTCATCTGTTTGCAGTCTTCTAATTTCTGCTTGAGTAACAACATATATTCAAAACACTTCTTTTCAAATAGAGTAGTAGTATACATTCCTTTAGACAGAACAAAACTTATTATACCATAAAGTGTATAAACACATAATAAATGAACCCTGTCATTATTTTCATATCAGCCCACCGATTCGAAGTTCATTTTGTATTACTACATGGACTGTTCATCTTCACACGATTTCTTGACCGCCCTTCCAATTATTCCTCCGAGTTCTTTTCTCCTTGACTCAAATCCTTTATTCCAATGTGTGACTAAACCACCTTAGCCTTATCATTTTTATTGAAATATTATTATGCTACTGTACAGATCAACATATATTAATTTCATGCCGTCTTTAAAAATAACATATTTCTATGTTGAGATACGCACCTGTCGACCCTTGCCGACCCCTGCAGCATCACCGAGAAAGAATCCCGCTCTCTGCCCATTACCAAGTATGACCTGATGACGTTGACACTGCGTCAACACAAAAAAGATATAAAAGAACATTTGATTACATTCTCTAAACAAGTATAATCGTTAGTTTTTAAACCGAAGCAGAATGCCAAGTGAGCAAATGCGAAATAACAGCCAATGCATTATTTTTACTTTTATGAAACATAAAAATTAAGCATTACTCTTCATGCTAACAAACATCAAAAATCACTTGAATATGCATTCAACATCGTTTTATCAATTTAAATTGATAAAAAAAAAATTCTACACTAAGCAACAAATACGAAAGCGCAGAAGCTAGCAATAACATACTAGTAGTTGAATCTGATAGTTGAATCAATTATCTACACAGTAACGACAATGTACATAATTCATATCCAGTAATACCCTGTGCAAAGCCGCTTTCTAACCAGATTCTACTTTTTATTTTATTTATTACAGCTGTTGTTGTTGTTTGTCTCCCGTCCTAGTCTCCGTCAGACTAGGGTCCCGTACCGCCTCCGGCTGCCGCCAAGGCGTCCTCCCACAGCTGGAGCAGGTCCGCCACTGCCACCGGGTCTCTCCATAGGTCCATTGGTTCCAAGTTGGTTGTTATTGCGTGGCATGAGAAAAGGTGTGAGGTGTCGTGGCGGTGGGTTTTGCAGAGTGGGCAGAGAGGCGACACTTTCTCCTTTACGCCCCAAAAAGGAAAAAGGTCATCTACCTTTATAAAAGGTCGCCAAGGACACTACGAGGAGACCCAGGGAGGGAGCTTTTCCCTAGAGATAGAGAGGGAGCAACCCCTTGTCATGCCCTTCAGTCACAAAATATTTGAAGCAAAAATACACCTGATTTCATTTTCAATTATCACGACAATTTCAACTATTTTTAACACACCAATTCATGCCGATCTTCGCATAGGTCCTCGCACTGTTATTCGTCTCTTTCATTATTCATGTCCATGCTATTGTCCTGTCTCATGCCTTCAATTTACGCCTCATGTAATTATTGCGCCCGTCAAATTACATTTCTGAGCCCCTCGGTCTGGCGCTAAGTGTGGCGAAGAAAAAATAAAGGGAATGACCCCTCCTCTCTTTATCACAGGGCTAGGGATGAAGTGGGGGAGGGGGCTTCCATCCACCCCCACGTCGAATTGTACTGCATTGCTGATGCATGCTTCGTCACGGTTTATCCACATTCAGACCATATCCGGTTACACGTCATAGAACCGGAACTCCTCCCCCTTCCCCTCCCTGCCCTCCCCACGCTGAACACATCAACGCCGGGGAAATATGCAAATTTTGTCACCCACCGACCAAAAGTAGTGCCGAATAGCAGTCACTGGAATCAAGCGAAAAACCTTCAGGTAATTTACGACCTATAGCAATACATCGATATTAGTCAATGATAGCAACCACACCAGCCACAAGATAAGAGATTGATTTATATTAGTATTGAGATCGTATAAGGTAATAATCTCAATAATATATTGAGGTTGAAAGGGCTTGCGTTAGCTCAGAGCGGGGGGGGGGGAGTTAGCGCGGGAGGGATGACTCGAAAACATGTACATTTGAACATGTCACCCAACACCATTTATATACATAAGATCTACCTATCTGTCTGCCCGCATGTCTGTCTTTCTCTTGATCTGTCTGCCTGTCCATCTTTCTGTCCGTCTGTCTCTGTCTGTCTGTGTTTGTTTCTCTCTCACTTTCTTTCTCTCTCTCTCTCTCTCTCTCTCTCTCTCTCTCTCTCTTGCTCTCTGTATCAG
>JAQFYQ010003729.1:0-10435 GCA_034694885.1 Buchholzia appendiculata | reverse complement strand
TTCATCCCCGGACGGTTCATCATGCGGACCATTCATCCACGGACGGTTCATCCCAGGACGATTCATCCCATAGGACGATTCATCCCCGGGCGATTCATCCCAAAGTATTAATAAGTAGTGTTAACGTTGTAATTTCAGTAAATCCCCTCCTCTTTTTTCAACTGGGCTTGGGACCAGCTTCGGCAGAGTTTTTTTATTTTTTTATTTTTTATTTTTTTTACTATAAAACCATATAAAACAGTTAACATACATGTGTATGTGTATATTAACATTCAATTTCAGATAAGCAATGTCAGATAAGCAGTGTCAGATAAGCAATGATAGATAAGCAATGTCAAGTAAGCAATGTCAAATAAGCAATGTAAGTCAGACAGAATACCATAATGACATTTAGAAACACGGTATACCAAACACTACAATTGAAATACTCAAGGTATAAAAATAATCATTCAATGTCAATTAGACACTTGACAGGTGAAAAATATCTCGTAGGTACGTCAGTGTGTCGGTATTGGCGTCAATACAACAATACAACAATGACCAGCCGTTGTTGTATTGAAGGATGATTACAATATAGAGGCTCTCCTACCAGGTCCAATACGGTATTGTAATGCTAGCTAATGCAACGGTCGGCTGTCCGAACAGTCTGATCAATATGGAATTTTTCGAAAAAATCTCTAGAAAGTTGTGATGAATCGTCCGGGGATGAACCGTCCGCATGATGAACCGTCCGAGGATGAAGCGTCCGGGGATGAATCGTCCGGACACCGTTTTCGGTAGCTAGTTGGACCCTTTATTTACTTTAAATTTTTTCTGAAGCTCTGCAGGGCGACTTGTGGAGTATGTCATCCAGGGACGTAGCCAGGATTTCATTTGGGCGGAGGAGGGGGGGGGTTTGGAAGTAAAAAAAATATGAAGACCTTTTTCTAAATTTTATTAAGGGGGTTTAGACTTCCAATTTTTTTTGTGATTAACCATAATTATCGAATCATAGTTTTCCAAAAACTTCTTCACAAGCATCATTTTAAGTAGCAAAAAATGTCCGAACCCGAAACCCCTGGCCTGATGTCCTGTAGTAGTAATGCGATCCTGATGTCTTCATGTTTTAAAGCATGGAATGGTGGAAACGACTGGTGAGGTAGACATGGAATGGCACTTTCTGTCAATCCAACCCGATATCTTGAGTTCAAGATTTATTCCTTGTGGGCTTCCATTTTTTTCCATCAGAACACTATATATTGCTTGACTTTCACAAAACATACATATATGATATCTAAATGAAATGGATTACCCTATATGTTTTTTGTAATATAACAATAGATAGAAATTTATCTAGACAGCTTGTCTAGTGAATTTGTTGAGCCTTGAGTTGCACTGTTTTACAAAAGTTTCCATCAGTAAACACTTTATACACTAGTTAGATCCGCAGTACTAGTAAAGATCTGCTGTACTAGTTGTGTGCTGTATAATAATCATTAAGGTTAGAATTGATTATTTGGGCTTGGCGTCTGTAAAGCCATGCGGCCGTAACAATCAAGCCATAATGAGCCCTCAGGGATGTTACGTCTGTAACCTTTTCTGAGGAGGAAAAGTCTGATTTAAAATGTTGTTGATGATGATGATGTCTTAATAATGATACTGTTGTATGTAAGCATGGAATAGCGATGTCACTTGATCGGTGATTTATTAAGTGGTTAATCACTTCCACTAATCGGTTTACCTCTGATATCAGATCTGACAATAGATGTTCAAGATGTATTTTAGATACATCGTATCAAGTATCTAGAGATACTCGATTTGATGAATAATAATTTTTATTTATTTAGATTATAGCTAATTAATGTTGGTTAGTTATCTTAATTGATAAATCATTGGCATCATTTTACGGAAAGATGACCAAGAGGCATATAATTGAGTCACAATTCCAATCAGTTCACACAGTGATACCACACAGTGAATGAAGGTGACAAATCGTGTTTTCTTTTCTCCTGTAAACATGAAGACTCGAATTCTCTTTGAGCAGATTGTAGTCATGAGTAGTAGTAGTAGTAATTTTATTTTCTCAACCCTTACATCACACACAATATACACTGGAGAACAAAACTAAATATTACAAATATTAACAGTTAGGCTACTGCAGAACTATGTAAAAATGAAGAGGGGCTCCTAGAGAGGCTTGGGCCTATCGGATTAGTCGCCTGGAGGTCTGCTTACATGCAACTCTGCCGTTGTGCTTTTTCTTATTCTTTTCAACTCTGATTCCTAGCATACTACTATGTGAGGCATGTTGAAATGGAGCAAAGATCATTGAGATTCTCTTCTATTAACTTTACTCATAAGTAATTTTGTTTCAAAGCTACAAATCACAAATTCGTCTGTTGCAATGGTATTGTGCATGTCACTTAGGGACGCTCTTTTTCAGATGGCAAGGTATTACCTCTCAAATCCAGGTTCTACATGGCATGTCTGTGGTATGATTCATAATGCTTCAACACACGTGAATGTGACATCATAATGGACGGCAATGAACTTATTCATGAGCCTACTCCTGTTTAAGGCAGACAGATATGACAGACAGATAAGATAAATAAGACAGATAAGATATGTCTGTCTGTCTGTCTGTCTGTCTGCATGTCTGTCTGAAGATTGCGAAGATGGAGGGGGTTTGTCCGAGGTTTTTTTCTACTTTCTGTGTTTGTCTCGTCACATCATCTGTCATATTTCTGTATATTAGGTTCCCATCTGTATAGGTTTTATATACATACAATTCTGTCTTTATGCAGTGGACTTTTAACTTGATCAGGTGTTAAATTATCTGATATGTTTGTTTCTATTCCACTGCATCGCCTTCCAGTTCTAACAAATTTTTGGCTTGTCAGGACATGCAGTGTAATTGAGAAGTGATTAACTCTTTCTAAATGCATGTTAGCTGTTTGGCTGGGGTCTGCATGGTGACCTATCTCTATGTCGTCTAGGTCTAGGCTCCAGAAACTACTATTGAAAGATGTGCAGCTTATTGACATTTTTTGAGTACTGGCGAGGCTCATTGAAGCTTGCTATAATAGTGGACAGTAGCTGTTTACTGGCTGACCCGGAAATATTCACAGCAAATTTTCCTTCATAATCATTTCCATAGAAACCACTTGAGTTTAGTGTTGAGTAATATCCAGGAAACGAGATCTTGTTTAAAATGTGCTAAATGTGATTTAGAAACTATCCAGTGTTTTCAACATGTGTCGAATCTCTCCGGTAAAGAGGTTAGATTGTAAATTATATAACTTTCACTTAGCTGGTGGCTGCGCTTTGGACTGGCCGGCTGGCTGTCGCTGTATTTCACGCATTTGTTAAATAGCAAATTTGTTTCTTCCAAAAATGTCTTAGATGGAACGACCGTCCCAACTGAACGTCCGGAAGAGAACGCTTCACTATGTCACATGACCCTGTCCACATATAGTATCTGCATCCTTTGAATGTAAAACCTTGTAAATAAGGTGTCCGGACGATTCATATCCGGACGATTCATATCCAAATATTTAATGCCCCGGACGATTCATATCCGGACGATTCATATCCTGACGATTCATATCCGGACGATTCATATCCTGACGGATTATAATTATGTTTGCCGCGACATGCAACAGAAGTTGTTTCTTAGGCCAGATGTTGGGTATTAGACCTAGTAGCTGTTGGGTCTAAGACCCAGCGTCGTGGTCTTAGCAGCTTTTGCGTACAACTCTTTGACCAAAATTAGTCTGACCACTAGTACACCCGCTAACCCGTTGTCATCGATATCTCAAGTGCAAAGCTGTTCAGTAGACCGTAGCTGGACGGGTGTCAGTATTCATATCACAGTGCACAATGTATCTTGGTCATGACAGTAGCCATGCTTTAATTTCGGGGAGGGTTTGATTTCCAAAATTTGTTGACGACCTCTTTTCAAAATTCTAATTTGAGGGGGCGGTAGGGGTGAGCTTCAAAACGACCTTTTTCAATTTTTTCGATTTGAACTCGACCCTCTTGAATACGGCCGTGATATTTGCTTACAGCGTCGCTCCAAAATGTGCTTGCACTTGTTGCCAATTGAATTACATATTGCATTTTATTGTGAATTAAAGGAACATTGTATTGAATATCGTAGTAATATGTTATTTACTATGAATTATTGCATATTGAATTGCATATAATGAATTTGGTGAGAATAAAAGTAATGTTCAATTAAATGTCAACAAATAAAACAAAACATGAAAAAATAATATTTTTACAAAAATACTAAATGAATTTAAACCGTCCGGGTATGAACCAACCAGATATGAATCGTCCGGATATGAATCGTCCTAGAATCAATGCAATATATTCTTATATGCAATGTTTACTGGCAACAGTAGTGCAGTACCAGTATTATAGTGCAGTCTTCACGGTGTGCTCTCTTATGCATGTTGCAAATGTCATTCAATTAAAAGTGAAATCCTCTATTAATAACATCTTGAAGTTCCGTTGAAGGACAAAGCTATAAATAGCCTTGACTGACTAGAGTCTCCTGTACTTCACTTGACATGGGAGCAGCTTACTGCTACCTACTTAGTCATGCAGTTTCTTCATCAATCAGCTATTTCATCATTCTACTTTATTTCTATTTCATCATTCATCTACTGCATCATTCTACTTCATTTCTATTTCATCAATCATCTACTGCATCATTCTACTTCGTTTCTATTTCATCATTCATATGCTTCATCATTCTACTTCATTTCTATTTCATCATTCATCTACTGCATCATTCTACTTCATTTCTATTTCATCATTCATATGCTTCATCATTCTACTTCATTTCTATTTCATCATTCAGCTACTTCATCATTCTACTTCATTTCTATTTCATCATTCAGCTCCTTCATCATTCTACTTCATTTCTATTTCATCATTCATCTACTTCGTCATTTTACTTCATTCTATTTCATCATTCAGCTACTTCATCATTCAGCTAAGTCATTCTACTTGATTCTATTTCATCGTTCAGTTTCTTCATCGTTCTACTTCATCATTGCTAAAATTAGGAGTAATAAATTATGATGTCTATGGTGTGCCTGTCATGATCTGAGCAATGTATTTACTATTTTCTGGACTTAGGAAAAGGTGTATATTATTTATTGTATTGATTATTAGGCTTACAGAACTTGTACATTGTAACAAAGTTCTGTTATAATCAGTAATTAAGTACACATGACTTTGTGAAGTTTGAATTGTATGTCTGTGAACATAAATACTGTTAATGTAAGCCTAATATTCAGTAAGTACTGTGTTGTGTTGAATTGCTGTAGATCTGCTGTACAGACAGACTTCTGTTTTGAAGGACATATTACACAGACCTCCTGTGATCTGTCGACAGGCTTGTGATTGATGAATTATTTTGTTTCAGGAAGTGAGGTAGAAAAATCCTCTTTGTGCATCTATTCTTCACAAATCCTTGCAGATTTTTTGTCCAAGGTTTGCAAGTGCGATGACTATGTAGGAAAAAAAGAATGTCTTGTAATAAGTCGGTGAAAACATTTCGGTTCTAATCGATTGTCACGTGGCTCTGGATACCTTGCTAAGATCTGAAGATTTCCAGTGACGTCACAATGAAGGCTGGAACAGGAGGGCGACTAGGCATTCTGCTTGTGGTAAGATTAATCAAATTATTCTTAGCTATATGAATGAATGATTAAATGAATGAGTGAATCATTAAATGAATGAAAAAACGATGCCTGGACAGTCTGGGAGATGTATACGATGCCACTGATCCTGTGGGGCTATGAGGCGAGTAGGTGTTCCATTGCCTAGTCTTTGACAACAATGACCAATTGTCAAACTTCAAGCAAGGATGGAAAGAATGTAATTTTGAAATTAGTCAAAGTTTAGAAGGCTTAATGTTGTTTTAATAGAATAGTGATGTCATTTTCAATGATTCCTTTAACTATCGACTAGCATGTTAATTTTTTAGTCAGATTACAAACTAGTTATTCACACATATAAAGCAAAGAAATTAATTAGAAATATGGAAATTTGTTTTATTTTGTGAGTGTTTTTTAAGCAGCTGCCAGATGACCGACCGGTGAGCAACTGTGAAAGATTGGTTATTGCACAATATAGGGCCTAACTTTGTTTTAAATGTTGCTTCAAACATATTTATTTAAATGTTTCTTTTATATTTTTAGGCAAGCGGATGGTCGAATTAAATTAATAAATTATTTTGTTTTAACGTGGCGTTATCTGGTTAGTGGTGACGGATAACTGTTTAGCAAATTAATGGACGACTAATATCATTGTAGTATATATGTAGCTTCAAACGCAATTTATGAGTGAACGCAGAGAGGTGTATTTACAGGGCAAAAATTGCATAAATTGTCGTTTCTGTGTGTTTATGTATTGTGATTACTTACAACAGTTGAAAAGATTTACTTCAGCGTTGCAGAAGTTGATCAATGGGGTAGGCGCTCTCTGGTGATTATATTTTGACTGCATTCACTGAAATGTTACAGGATAAATAGCCTCTGAATTTTGTCATAATCTACCATTATAAAGTAGCATTTGTATTGAATTTATATGCCCAGTGTTGTCATATATCATGCTGTGATGGAGTGAAGGCATTTTGTGTGAAGGAATTTTTCTTAAGGCAAGGCCAAGGCATCCTTGAAAATGCCTTGACAAGGCGAGGCATTTTTGACCTTGCTCAAGGCAAGGCCAAGGCATAATATTTGTCACCATGCCTCAAGGCAAGGCATTTTTTTTAAGGCAAGGCAAGGCATTTTTACAAGGCCGAGGCAAGGCATGGATTTTTTAAATGGCCAAAAAGTGGCGACATTATTTCTAAGGTTAAAAGAATGATAAAGCATTATTTGTTCCAAAAATGCTTTTTATATATTTCAAGTTAAATAGTTAAATGTGTTTTATTAGTTTTACAAATCACTGAGATTAAGGCAAAGATTTATAATATGATTGGTCTTGCACTTGTAACGCTGCTCTGATGCTCCAAAACATGTATGTTATAATCTGTTTATTGTTGTGTGCAGCTTAGCAAAGTCAAATATTACATGAACAGTCATATATTTACATCTTAAATTGAATTTGCATAATTGTTTACATTTTGTCAGATGTGATTTTTCAGCTAATTTTTAAAACAAATTAGTATAATTTAGGCATTTTCAGTAAGGTCAGGAAAAATAGTCGAATAAGGCTTTCAGAAATAGTCGAGGCAATTTTCTCAAGGCCAAGGCAAGGCAGGGTATTTTTTCCAATGCCAAGGCAAGGAATTTTTTTCAAGGTCAAGGCAAGGTTTTTGTTAATGGTCAAGGCTCGGCAGTAAAGTGCCTTAAGGGCCTAGGCAGCCTTGAGGCAAGGCATCAAGGCCAAGGACTACATCACTGGTCATATAATGTATGTGTAAACGTTTGTTTTTATCTATGTGGTCATTTACATTTGTCAGAAGACGTCGTCGGCATTGCAAGTTTGTAGTCTAAAGTTGTTAACGATGTTTGGTCTTCAATTCAAAGGACCGCTAGTAATACACTGAAGGCCTAATAAATTTTGTTGAAAGATGTAATAATGACCCGCTTGATTGTTAATAAGCTCTATTATCATGATAATTCTCTATCATGTTAATAAATTATGAAAACCTAGTTAACGATAAACCGATACGCCCATACAAATAGTTGTAATAGTTGTTTGCATTATCTATTCATTTATGCAGATCTTTGCCATATACTTTGTTAATGCTCAGCGGAATTTTTTTGATAAAATCATAAATACAGACAGAACTAGCTGGCCTGCGTGACAACGCTTTTAACATAGCGCTACCTTTCTTCATGTCATTGAATTGAATTTCAATCTGTACAAGCTTTGTGTTGTTTATTACTGTTGTTCGCATTGTGTTGATCGCTGAATTGATTAGTATGGGAAGCTGGCTGATCGCTTGCATTGATTGGACTCGTTGATTCAACAGCATGCTGATTGAGCTGAATACTGATGAAGCATGACGATGATACATTTACAAACCCTGGGATCGTGTGACCTAGATTAATGTGACAGGTGATTTGTTTACTCTGAGAAAGTGTTAAATGTTTTGTTTTAGGTCATGGCCGATCGGTGCTTTTAAAGAAAGTTATTTCTTAATGGTCTGTTTTATAAAAATCAGTATTCGCCAGATGGCTACGTGTTCCAACGGGACAGTTTGGCCTAGTTAGTGATCATTGGGCCATTAACGACCCAGTTATAAATATAACCCAATCCAAATCAATGATCTATTTATAGGCACCAATCGGAAGCAAACTGGGGCCCGTAGTACCACGACGCCGCCCTGGCGAGTACTGTGTAACTAGAAGTTTTGATTTCGAAAACTTCTCATTGGTAAGAATTCACAAGCGACATGGTTTGAACTTCACCAGTCACCACATTCGCACAGTCACTCTCTGTCAGGTCCTATCTTCTACGACAGAACTTGTCTCAGTTCTTGTTCTGTGCGAGAGCGTGTAGCAGTGACCACTGATTTCTAGGAATTAGACATCCTGGCTGCCGCATTGCAAAGTCATCAACCCAAAAAGGACTTGACAACATTAACTGCATGGCCTTCATAATTCGCTGTAACGACCACGTGTGGCATCCATTGAGTTGTAAATCTGTCCAAATCGGCTGTCTCGACCTAAAGTGGTGTAGAGTACAATAAAGAGTATCTTGAACTATTGTCAGTCATTGCATTGGAGACGATTACATCTGCCGTCACCTTGCGTCGAAGTTCTTATGATTCGATAGTACTTACTTGAATAAATGTCCTGGTAATTAGTCGCTTGATGGACTAAATGTCCTGGTATTTAGTCGCTTGATTGATTAAATGTCCTGGTATTTAATCGTTTGATGGACTAAATGTCCTGGTATTTAATCGTTTGATGGACTAAATGTCCTGGAATTTAATCGTTTGATGGACTAAATGTCCTGGTATTTACCCGCTTGATGGACTAAATGTCCTGGTAATTAATCGTTTGAGGGACAAAATGACCAGTGATGTAGCCAAGGCATTTTTCTCAAGGCCATGGCAAGGCCAAGGCATTCATTTTCGAGGCCAAGGCAAGGCAAGGCATTTGGAAAATTGATCAAGGCAAGGTAACGCAAGGCAGTAAAGTGCGCATGGCAGCAATCAAGGCAGGAAATTATACAGTCAAGGCGGTATTTTGCACGGTCAGGGCATTTTTAAGGCATTTTTTCCAAGGCAAGGCAAGGCAAGGCATTTGGGAAAATGGGCCAAGGGAAGGCAGTACAGTGCTTCAAGGCAGCCTTGAGGCAAGGCATCAGTCGACGGTCCATTATTAGGTAAAACCGACCCCCTTGGCATTTTTCAAACGACGTGGAGAGTCAATCCTTCAGCCAGGGATAGGCCGAACCTCCCCCGACAAATCCCAACCTGCTTATACAAGATTTCATTTCAGTTTCGTGACCTGAATCTGATAAAGATCTAACATATTATAGGATTAGATATCAAAGTCAGAATTGACAATATTTATATAATTCTAGTCTGTCTATGCTTTAATTTTGTCGAACCAAAAAGGACTAAATAAATAGCATGAACTATAAGCATACAGCACGTTTATAAATCATGATTGAGTGAGGGCCCAACATGCAGATTGAGCATGTGAAGGAAGATTGGATGAAAATTGTGAGAACTATTTTGGAAGACAGAATGGTTGGAAAGGGGGTTGGAAAAGAAATGGATCAGGTATGAAAGATTAAGTAGGCCTATACCAATTTAAGTAAGTTCATTCATCTACCATTCGTCCAGTTAGGGAGCAAGTACTCTATGTTCAGTACTCGAAAAGTAATTCGTTGTCAGTACTCGAGCAAGTACTCTCTGCTTCGAGCAAGTACTCTGTTTTAAGCAAGTACTCTGTTTCTAGCAAGTACTCTCTGCTTCGAGCAAGTACTCTGTTTCGAGCAAGTACTCTATTTCGAGCAAGTACTCTCTGCTTGAGCAAGTACACTCTGGTTTGAGCAAGTACTCTCTGTTTTGAGCAAGTACTCTGTTTTGAGCAAGTACTCTCAGTGGAACCACTGTTCCACTGACTGTGTTCTGTGTTACCCTTACGTCAAGTTTCTACTTTATGACAGAATGCGCCGAACACATTAAGCCCATTGATGTTACACAGTAGGCATTAAAGTCTCAACCAATCACAGCGGAGCTAATCTCTAGAACGGACATGCGCACTAACGGTGCCCGTTTCAACCAATCAGAATTGACCTAATCTCTGGAACAGACATGCGCACTAATAGTGTCCGTTAATCCGGAACTGATATGCGACGGAATCAACTCACTCGTCTAAAACATTTCTCCATGTAAAGGTTCTCAGCAACCATCTCCTTGCTTCTCTCTCACTGCTCTGGTCTTTGTCGTTTCTTGTCTTTGCCGCTTTCT
>JAQFYQ010003728.1:0-10435 GCA_034694885.1 Buchholzia appendiculata | reverse complement strand
GGCTTCATCATTTGTATCGGCTTCCACCTCCTCTTCTTTCTACAAGAGAAAAGAGTACCACAATCGCGCCTCGGAATGTCATGACGGGAGTCGTGGCATGCACGGCGCTTGTGAAAGGAAATGCTACATACATACTATGGTAAGGTTAATCCCAGAGCAAAGAGCAAAGAGTAACCAAGTTTCAAGAGTCCTAATTGTTTCCATCCAATCTAGTTCACAATCATCTTAGTTTCTACATTTCTATTTCCGTCTAGATAAACATTGTCGTTATATTTCCTAACCAAACCAATAATCAGTCTTGCACAGTAGTACGTAGGCAGGTCTTGAATATCAGCAGCCTCGGGCTTTACTTCACAGATTCTAATTTAGTGAATCGAAATTGTTGCATGCCATTTCTGAGTATTACTCATTTTCAATAATACTTAACTATTAGACTATAAAATTCATTAACCATAAATTATACTTTATTACAATATGTTAAATGCTAAATATAAATTTATCATTCCACTAATTATTTTATTTAAGTCAAATAAAACGCAACTATATCAATCCCATGCAAAATTATAATGTAATATCGATGTTACATTGTCGTGTTATAGTTAATGTGTGTGTGCAGCACAGCTATCTAAATGTGCACACAGACTATGGCTGTAAAGCCGACTCGATGTCAGTGTAGTAGCTTACATTTTCTGCTCTATACACAAATACTTGGTGAAAGTTCATACTTTGAGAGTAACATTACATACTCGACAAACAGAAACAATCTTCAAGTGACTTGAACTAGATATCCTGCTTACCTCAGCTATTTCAGTCTGCAGCTTCTGAATGTCAGCACTGAGAGACTGGATCCTTGCATCCAGCTGCGGGATTTCAGTTTCCTGAAGCTCTTTTATCTACGAAAAGAATATTTGCATTGAAAGTAATAGTCCTGTTACCTATGAGAAAAGAACTTGACTAGCTTATTCATTCTGCCCTTCACCCTGATCAACAATGCAGGACCGTGTTTAATGGGAAGAGTTCTTAAATGGTACGTATTTTGGTCTCTGTCATGCTCCCCCCTTCGAAAGAAACACTTTTGTTCAGAAATTCCCCCCGCCGCTGCCCAATAAAATCTTTTTAAAAAGCTACATAGAAAAAAATTAAAAGGTCATTGATAATTTTGAATGGCAAAAACACCTGTCAAATTCCAATTCTGTCTACTGGCTTGAACCAATGCTAATGCTTACTAAAGTATGTCATACAAGAATCTTCGAGTTGTAAAATTATCACACAGTCGTTATACAAACCTTGATATCTGTCAAAAATATATAGAATCATGTTGCAATGCTCAACGTAATAAATAAAAATAAAATAATTGGAAGTATACGATACATTCAGCTATAGAAATAATTAATCAGTCACATATAACATTGTACACAGGAACAATAACTAAGCACATGCCGTAACACTTTCATAAACACAAACATTAATGCATAGAGAAAATAAAAATGAAAACACGTAGGTACAGTTGCACACAGTTTAGCTAAACAATAAAATATAAAAGCATTCATCCAGATATGGAATACCTGCATAAATATAATAGCATTTAACATAATCCTAATCTTACTTTAGTTTTTCTAATAATTTAAGATAAATCTTTATCATGACCAGTATTAACTTGTGATCAGATCCACATAGCTATGCTACTAGCATTGCTTTACCGTCAGATAGCTAGGCTACTAGCATTGCTGTACTGTCACATAGCTATGCTACTAGCATTGCTTTACTGTCACATAGCTATACTACTAGCATTGCTTTACTGTCACATAGCTATGCTACTAGCATTGCTTTACTGTCAGATAGCTATGCTACTAGCATTACTTTACTGTCACATAGCTAGGCTACAAGCATTGCTTTGCTGTCAGATAGCTATGCTACTAGCTTTGCTTTACAGTCAGATAGCTAGGCTACAAGTATTGGTTTACAGTCACATAGCTATGCTACTAGCATTGCTTTACTGTCACATAGCTAGGCTACTAGCATTGCTTTACAGTCAGATAGCTATGCTATTAGCAATACTTCACTGTCACAGACTCCGCACTGAGACATTTGTCTAGTAATTATTAGTGATTATTACAATCATAAAAATAAAGACCATATGAAATAGAATACAAAATTAAAAATTAAAAATTAAATAACGATATATAGACTAACAGAAAAAAAATTGATGGCTACAATAAATATGCAAAAACAAGACGTGAATCAACTGACCTTGTCTCTCTTTGGTCTCAGCAGAAACATGTTGTCATATTCTTTCTTTGTTTCCGTCACCTCAGTGCTTAGTCGCACCAACTTGTCTGGAACTGACTCCATTTTCTTCTCCATCTAAACATAAACACACACACACACACACAGTCCTACAGAGTAACACACACACAGTCTTACAGGGTAACAGACACACAGTCTTACAGGGTAACGACGTCACTCAAACGTTACACGTCAAACTGAAACTGTAAGTCATCAAAAGGAAAATCAGTGTTCAACATTCTTAGATAACTTTAGACCAGAACTACCGATGTTACCTCCTCAATTAGCTCCATCACTCTAGATGACATTGTCTCCTCAAATGACCGGTGACACAAAGGACATTTGGCACGAGGTTCACGCAATTCAGCGATGTATTGCATGTATAGAAACTCAATGGCTGTTACGCGACCCTTCTCACTGAAACCATTAATCATCAAACAAAGAAAACATTGTCATATAAACTACGAAACAGCGCAAGTTACCTCTTCGATGAGTTCCGTCACTTCGGATGCCTCGTCGAACGGTCGATGACAGAGAGGACAGTTGGGATCCGGATCACGCAGTTTGTCAATGTACTTCTTGAAGAGATACTCTATGGCAGTAAGGTGACCTTTCTGACTGTAATACATCAGTGGAGAAATGTATAATAGCATCGATAAATCAACGCAATAGCATCGTTATTCAAATAAAACAAATTCAATCGCTTCATCATCATCATCATCATCATCAACATTTAGCGTCAGTTTTTCCCTTGTCACCAAGTCTCCAACATTGGAGATTTTCCTTCTCCTTCTCCAATTATATTATTCACTAATGCTTCAGTCAGTTAAGTAACAAAAAAGTAGTGTGACATAGATGGAAAGCGCAAGTTGAGAATAGTTTGGCAAGATTACTAAGCAAAAAATAGAAAACTTGGATCTAGAGAAAGACAGAAACGTAATGAAAGACAAATGTAAACTAAAATGTGATTCACCATCCATCCTCTAGTGTCTACTGGGCTGCCGATGATGATGACTAGGTTGTGTTTACTAGCTTAAAACGATTGCGATTCTTAAGTAGCAATGAAATAAATTGTCATGCAGATCGAAGGTTACAAGAGAAAATCGTATACGCCTCAAATAGCAGTAACTATTCAAGATGACGTATCTAATGTTAGTATAATTAGGAGAGGAGTATACTGAGACATCACAGCCTGTATCAACAGGTGATAACAAGATTTTGCACAGCAACGTTCAAAAACAAAAACACAAGAAGATACAAAATACAAACTTTAGATATTCTCTACATGTTTCATGTCAAAATCATCACTTGCATTTAGCACGAGCTGCTTACAAAAAATTCATTACATTCGACCAAATGTAAGAAATGACACGTACTCATTGCGATTCCTCAGTTTTCCTTGTATGGTCTCGAGACTGTGATCAAAGTCTGCTCCATGGGTTGCATCGCTGATCTGTTTACTGTAGCCTAGAATAACACGCATTTCAAAGCTGCTGAATAAGGTAAACAAATATAATTTAGCGCACTGTTCTCACGTGACACGAGATAAGATTTTTCATACAAACTTTATTTCAACAGAATAATGCTCAACTAGCATAATTTTTCATTACTTGTCTTATAAATAAATCTGAAGTCCCTTAACTCAACAAAATCACACGAGTCAATGAGTATAAGTTCCCGAAGTCCCCTAATTCAACAAAATCACATGAGTTAATGAATTTGAAGTGCTTACAGTAGTTAAGGGCACGGCCGTATTTATGGATGGATGGAAATGGGTTCACCCGAACTGAAAATATAAAAGAAAAAATGCTTGCTTTGGTCGCTGCGATGCTCCCGACCCAGATCACAAGGAAATATTTCAATGAAATTCTGAATATGGTCCTGGGTAATGGTGATTTCTTTCCTCATCTTATCCTCAATTCTCGTTTTTCCTATCTGCCCATTTATTACAATCGATGCAAGTTATCGACATGAGCAAAGTAGGCCCAAGCAATAGCCTAAACAAAGTAGGCCCAAGCAATAGCCTAAACAAAGTAGGCCTAAGTGATAGCCTAAACAAAGTAGGCCTATGTAATAGCCTAAACAAAGTAGGCCTGTTATAGCCTAAACAAAGTAGGCTTAAGTAATAGTCTAAACATTAACTTAAACATTAACTTAACATAGCTCATATACTGTTATAATCAACCAATTATACAATCCCATATACATCCCCAGAAACAACCCATCCAGTTGAAATACAATTTGTCCACAGTTCACACAAGTCACGAACTTGTACTGTATTCAATAATAAAAATGATCCATTGCCCTGCTATCTTCAAAGTTCACAAACATTTGTTTGATTTGCCAAAAATTCGCTGAGTAATCAGAAATCAATCAACAATAGTCACCAGTCACAGTTAGTCACAAACAAATATTAGAAATATATGCACTGCAAAGTATTTCTAAAGAAAAGCACATTCAAAATGCTTGTTTCAAGACAGTGAGCACAATTGTAAGCAAGTAGAAGAACTGAACCCCTAACCTCTCAACTCTTCCTGTTTCTCAGCCAAATTTCCGCTACACAACAAATAAAACATAAGTATAAATATATAAACATTGCTTTCTCAACAGTTAGCATTTCACAATAAAGCGACATGCATAGATATCATTCATGCAGCAAAGCATCTTAAGAAGACACGTACTCTGAACAACGTATTGGCTTCATATAGATACCAATACACTGACACCTAGTTTTAAAGTGAGAAAATCTTCCATCGTTTGAGACGTCCTACCCTTACTGACAACGGACATACTTCCTGATGTAGAATGCTGAGCACTGCTGATGATGATTTAGTAGTCAGGAGGTCAATATTAAACTCTTGGGTTTTTGGATACAAAAAATAATCCAGTGGAGTGATAACAAAATAAGATCTGTCTATACTAGCTGCATGGAAAAAATACTGGCACCAAAATATTCAAAAACCAAAAATGCACAGGCTTTTGCTTTGAGAACAGTTTCAGACAACTTCACCGTGAAAGTTACAACTGTTTGACAAAGCAACAAAGTACAAACTTTTCCATCTGTCGTGTCGTTTCCTTCCTCGTAAGCTCGCTGCGCATGCGCTGCAGTTCGTCCGTACTTCGTCTCAGGCGCACGTTGTGATCTCTGCGCACATGCACATGCAATCTACAGTTCTGATACAAAACAATTACAGTGTCACAGAATCCAGCAGTGCTTTATTAACAAAAAACACTACCTTTCTATTAAATTAATTACACAGATGTTTATTACTAAAAAGTCTAAATTTAAAAGAAACAAGTGCGACACAAAACATGTTCAGATACATCATTCGACATGAATAGGACAACACAGTTACTGTATTAATAATGCACATAGACTAAGTTTCTTTTATATTATTCTCCTTCTTTGTTAAAAATAAACAAAGAGATTAATTAAAACTAAAGAGTTCATCTGGCTTTAGGGTCCTGATGCAGTGAATATGCAGATTAATAGGATGCATCAAATGCAAGCAAAATCTTTCAAAAGCACTTTTAAATTACTCCAATCATTGGCTCAACTGCATAGCAGCACTCCATGTACATCATATGGATTCAAAACTTGAATTTTGTTCTTACCGGATATATCGTTCCAGGGCTTTCCCAAACGAATCGACTGGTACAGAGCCGAGAACGTGGCGGAATGTATCTTCATTCTTGGCTTTGCTGAACAACATCAACAAATAGTTAAGTTGTCAACACAAGGCAACGATTCACTCCAACAACCGCAGACAAGCAGTAGTTCTGTGCAATTAAACCCAACTGTTGCAAAGCCTATACAGTTTTTAATTGCATTTTGATTAGTATATAAATTATCAGATTGGACAAAAGCAGGCAAGTATGACAAATGATCCTAGAAGGCAGCTATCATACTGTATCATCTGTACATTCAGAACACAGAAACAAATGACGTAGTTACTACTATGTAGCACCAATGCAGTAATGCATGCTGCCACTCCCAACCAGTCCCAGGTTTCAATGGTTGCACACTACCTACTCACACTCAACAAGCCAGTAACTCTTGCAGCATTCTTCCCACAAATAAAAACTTGTCTCAGATCTAATCATCATGAAGGAAGTCTTACGAATAATCACAATGCTGAATATACTAAAGGAGCTAATCATGACATTAATTGATTGATTGGGGCATAACAGCACGTCAGCACAAATAGGCTATATTGTGCCTTCAGTGAATAAAAAAAACGTTAAAATTCGGTAACCATCAAAGTACAAACTGCAATAAATTAATAAAACAATTACAAATTTAAAACAATTACAATAAAACTACACACATACATCTAACTAAACTTTGGAAGTTAAATGAGCTTCCATGAGGAAATTCAAAACATTTACTGATGACACAGTATTGAACAAGTCCTACAGGAACTTAATAAAATCATGACATTAACACTTAGCAGCTACTTTGGCACTACTTATGTCACAGAGCTAACAATTACACCGACACCTGACTCTATTCGTGTCAAAGAACTAACCATGACATTGAAACTACGCGGTGTTACTTACAGACGTCGTATCTGATCTTCCTTGGTCGTCTTGTCCTTGCAGTAGACATCCAGCTGAGTGCGTGCAGACGACTCGAGGGTCAACCGGTTCAACTCAACACTGCACAACAATGGACAAACTTGATACAATACATAACATGTCTAGATGTTGATGTCAAATGCTCCTTCAGTACCTCGATAATCATCGCTGATATCAAGATTATTGCATCAAGCAATTCACAACTCCCCACACTTTCCACATTTATAGCTGCACACATATAAAAATATTTTCAAAATACGATTCCAACATTGAACTGAGAAATTGAGAGATAATAATCTGTAAGAGATACAGGTAAGTTATGTCACACACACATCGAGATGATGCAAACACAAAACATCTAAATCCATAACTAGTCTTCGGATGAGCAGAAATATGAAATTATCAGCGGAGTACTGTAAAGTTTACAGCTGCCATCATTTCATCAGATTTCTATCTTTTACATCAATGATAATTAATCGCTCAATATATTAATCGTGCAATAGAGTAGAGTACTTACTCGAGCTGCTTCATGCTTGCATCCATGGTCTGCTTGCTACCTTGCAGTGCCTGTATCTCAGCTCGCAAAGCCTCCAGGTCTATCGCTCTTTCCGCTTCGTCGCACATCAACTCCTAAACAATTAGCACACAATTCTCAGAGTCACTACCTCTATGATATCTTCAGGATAACAACTTCAAACCGAGTCCTACTTCTCATAGTTACTCTGAACTATTGCTTTCACTGTCAAATGAGATATTACATGATATCAATATAATCCATGATGATAGTGATCGGCATGATATCTAAGCTTATCTCCAATCATATCACATGATGATAGTGATCAGCATGATATCTAAGCTAATCTCCAATCACATCACATGATGATATCTGAGGAAGAGAAATCACCCATTCCCGGTACGGGTTGGCATCAGCAAGAACATGAGGCTGTAAAAGTAAAGCTATAACGAGCCCTTCAGAACATCAGTTAAAGTCTATACCTGTGCTCAACACAGGCATCCTGCGAAAGTGAATAGTAGACTGTAAACGGGTGTCACATCCTGTAAGCAACTACACTTGATAAATGAATAGTAGACTGTAAACGGGTGTCACATCCTGTAAACAACTACACATAATAAATGTATGAAAATCGTAGAGTTTACCACTTATACTGATGCAGAGAAGCCTAAAACAGTAGCAACCAATCCTAGTAAAGCACTGACTGACCTTTCTACTGATGTCCTTGTCGATGTTGTACAGACGCCCAGCCGAGGCATCGACTCGACTCAACTCTTCATTGATCTTTCTCACCTCAATACGATTCGTTTTCTGGCACATATTTTACAAATGAATGCATGAACAACAGAAAATCATAGTAGTTAGAGATGACCTCGCTTCATTTAACAATCAACAACTTTGTGCAGCAAAACATCCGCAAGTATAGCACAACTATAGCATCTGGCATCAAGAATTTCAAAACCAACACAGGTAAAGAATAAATACCCCTGTAATATATTTCTATTATATATACTAACATTAATCGATCAAAAAAAGGTGTTGAAGTTTTAAAGCATCTATCAGCACACTAGTAAAAACAAGATACATTGGCAATCATGATTATAAAGATAACGTTAAATACAAACAATAATGTTGAAGATGATGATTACATCAACAATTAAAGGTGAAATATAAAATTTTCAATCCAGAAACTTCCAACAGTAACACGGTGAATATTTTCTACAGTATTGAATTACAAATTGCATCAACTACACGCAGAATTCTCACCAGCCTGTCACCCTTGAGACGTTGTTCTGTCTCTAGGTTAGCCTTGGCAAGACGGTTTTCATCGACTTTCTTCTGGTTACTCTCCAAATTTGCTTCGTGCTGAGCCTACAACAATTAGAAATAACAATACAAACTACAGACTGCCGCTAATACTGAGCACCAACAACCCGCATCAAGTCCTAGCATGTAGCATGTAGCTTTTGGCAGAGCTTACCGGGGACGAGGGGGTGCGATGATACCCCGACATGGAACACATGTTACTACAATCTACCCATAAAATCTGCCACACATGAAAATATGTGTTCAGATAAATATCAATATTTATGACAAATGATATGAAATGTATCCAAAAGTATTGATAAGTAAATTAAACTAAATTGTGAAAATATGACACGGGTCACGGCAAGAGAGCTTACCCTCTGCTCTGAAGCCTTGGCCAGCACTGCCTTGGCTCTCTCCTCTAGAGTGGACAAGAGCTTCTGTACAGTCTGATCTGTCACAGCCCCAGTGAAACCTACAAACATAAACTCACAACTATTATTACGGTCGCACTTAACTATGTAATCTCTTCAATGACTTGCAAATTATTATATCTAAACATGTATATTATCTTAATTTTATGGAATCTGCTTCTGCAGGCAGATACAGAATTTATCAAATTCGAATCCTTTAATTTACTAAAATTTAGGAGAATATTGATTACATTTGTGAAAAAACACTCCACTTAATTAACTCTAGTTAATCAGAGCTCACAACACAGGTCTGTTTGGGATTTAGTGGTGTACATTTTTGATAAAAAGACAAACAACAATTCTTACTGTACACTTTACTATTCACAGGCTACAATTTTCTAATATGAATAAAGCCGAAGTAATCAAGATGTGACTGCCATGATTTATCGTCAATTATTTATTAGAACTCAACTAAATCTAGTCAACCAATTATTCACCCTATGTCACAACAAATGTTTATCTCCAACTACAAAATAAATAAAAACATAAATAGAAAAAGCTTTGACACTTCGCACTGTAGTTGGATAACTTTTGCTAAAATCACTGACACGTCAATGTTTCTCAAAGAGTAGAACAGAACCACATACAGACCAAGTAAGTTAACAATGCAGACTCTCTGCTTAGACAACACATATAACAAATATCACTTTAAAATCTCTGATTAAAAATCTACAGAAATTAAAGAAAGAAAAACAACTGCAAAAAAACTGATTAAGAAAAAGTTTTTAAAAATAACTAAATGTGTCACAATGAGCTCATTAATGATGCTAATGCTGCTGATGCATAGAAACTGTATAACTTCAGTTTTAACCGTTAAAATTCATTAAACATTATTTATAATGGAATCCATTGACTGACCCGAAATGTCGTATTTGTCAACAATCTTCTTCACCTTCAACTCTCGGTTCTTCACAACGTCTGCATTTCTCTACATACACAGCAAGCCTTATACATGCTAGGCACCACATACAGAGCAAGCCCTATACATGCTACCCTCTACACACAAAGCAAGCCCTATACATGCTAGGTACTACATACAGAGCAAGCCCTATACATGCTACCCTCTACATACAGAGCAAGCCCTATACATGCTAGGTACTACATACAGAGCAAGCCCTATACATGCTCACCTCTACATACAGAGCAAGCCCTATACATGCTAGGTACTACATACACAGCAAGCCCTTTGCATGCTAACCTCGACATACAGAGCAAGCCCTATACATGCTACCCTCTACATACAGAGCAAGCCCTATACATGCTAGGTACTACATACAGA
>JAQFYQ010003727.1:0-10436 GCA_034694885.1 Buchholzia appendiculata | reverse complement strand
ATGTTGATCACAGCGAGGACCGGTTAGACTCGGATTTTCACAGGAAGTACAACCGAGTATGACGTCACAGACGGAAGCATTACACTGACACAGTTGACATCCGGGTCCCCAGGTGCCAGGCTTACATGCTGTGCAGACAAATAGTAGATAATTGAACTGAGTAAAATGAGTTTCAGTGAAATAAGCACGCTGACTAAGAAACAATATATCTAGTTATCTAAGCTTACCTCATTATTTAGTTCTATGGTATCCAATTCGGTTTCGAAAACGTTTTGCAAAAACTGAAATGCTAAAGAGTTATAAATATATCGAAAATAATTCAAGTTACGAAGTTCATCATTTTACATCGGCATAATCAACAGTATATCTATAGTTCAAACCGTAGTTGTTCATAGTTGGCACTGGGCCTAGTTTAAGTGAGTCGGACAATAGCTAAAATACTAAAATGCCCTTCTGTGTAACTGGTATGAAAATGTATGCAAGCTGCCTCACTGTGATATCGCTCCGCAGAGCAAATGTATCGATCATTTTGATTTATTTTGAATCAACTTTTTACAGCCCGGTGTCACAAAAATGATAATATTCAATATAAGTAAATTGTTATTCGAAGCATTCTCTTACGTATGCAAGTTCGGTTGTCTGCAGCAATCGAGAACCCTGCCTCACAGTTACACGCATAGGATCCCGGAGTATTGACGCAAGTACCGTGAGATGAGCACTTGGCATTTCCAGTAAAACATTCGTCAAATTCTGCAACAAGACAAATGTTAATCTAAATGAATGTCTGTCTGATCTATGAAAAACTTAACAGAAATGAATGGTCGTTGTCGCAGTAGAAACTGATAAACAGTTGTTTACAAGTATTAATATGTTGAATTGGCTGAGTGCCGAGAACAAAATCAGTACTCGCATTAGATACTGAGATGTAAGTCAAAGACAACGGCGTTTTGCACTTTGAATGTTTCACCTAAAGTGACATCAATTCACTGCATGAGATATGTAACAGTAAATAACACGATCAGTAATACATTATTGCACACAAGTTCAGATATCTGCAACATAAAATAAAATAAAATAAGTGCACTGAGTTCAATTGAGTGTATCTTTATGATCACGCCATACGACGAATTGTATATACAAATGCAATAGGATATACAAAAGTTAATAATAAAGCACACCAGAAAATAAACATGCTGTCATTCAAATTCAACACAAAGCCAATGTCAATTTTAGAAATGATCTAAGCGACTCTACTCGAAACGTAATGTTTAAAATGTATATATTCAAAAACAATGACTATATATATAATACACTACTATGCAGACAACTGTTCCATTTTTAACTCATAAAAAACGAAACCCCGTTTACAGATTCACAATATATTAGATGACGGAAATACTATAAAGGAAATACAACACACCTTGACATTCAGTTCCTGATCCCGAGAGTCCATAGCCGAAGGGGCATTTGCAAACTGAATTCTCACAATAGCCATTCTTACATGTAATACCAGCACATGGATTCGTTCCAGCTAGATAACAAACACAGTAGTTTTACACAGCAGCAGTACGGGAAATCTGGATTATAGATACAGTTTTTATGCATTTGTTTGGTCACTCTGAATGCTAGGATAACGGATACATATTGATTTAACTTTTAAATTTCACGATTTCATCTGAAAACTCGAACACATTTTCAAACAATGATCAATAAAACAGTTGTTTTTAAATTTTATTATTCAATGCTACAGTAAATAAGACGGAGTTAGATTTTTCACAAATCGCTCTCACGACTTTGCAAAGTTTTCTAATGTTAAAAATAGTAGGCGTTGGGCTCGTTAACATTATCAAATGAAGAAACAAGTAGCCAGCCCCACACTCAATTTCAATATTTTTTTATTAGTTGAGAATCAAAATTCAAGAATCAATTCTTGATAAATCAATTGAAACGCTAAAGTAACCGCATATAATTATCAATGAATAAAAGTAAAAGAATGAAAAAGTAAAAGTGTACGCAGTATGGAGCCGTTTACTCTTGTCAGCTATTGGACAAGATAATTTATTCGACTAAACATGCTTTGCCAAAAAATATATTCAATTAAATAAGATAAATGCTTAACCGAACTACTATTATATCACATTATTTTTTAGAAACTATTATAATTATTATTTTACATATTTCGTAATTTATGAGAGTATTCTTTGAACTTATATAGATGGTGTGATACAACAAGAAGGTATAATTTACTCCGTTAAATGCCACTTTGTTGGATGATCTAAGTTGCATTCATGCTTTGTAAAGCGTTGGACTCTTTGAAAATTATAGCAACAATTAGCGATGTAGATTACAATTTTCATTTAAAAATAGAAGCTAATAGAGAACTGCACAGAATATAAATTCTAAAATTGTTATGTCAGATAACATGTGCATTAAACAATGTAGTGTAATGTGATTGTCGTTATATTTCTCTTGCTTTAGGAATATGATGTCAATTTCTCCAGAATTCAGTCAAATGTTCAATGTTTTGTGAACATGCACCACAGAGGGTAATCTGGGAAAATAGTATCATGCTTGTAATAGGCGACGGTCCTGACGAAAAGAAAACCAGGAACAGCTTAGTTTTCTACACATTAATTATGTAACATTTGGCGCGATAATGATCAAACACGATCCACATGATCCAAAATGGCTGTGAAAATACGAGCTGAAACCATAGGTGACACCTATACACAAAATTACGCAATTTGTTTAAGCATAATTGTACATGGTTTACACCTGTAAGAAAATAAAAAAACTGAAAAATTGTGAAATTTAGTAAAAAAATGATGATTTGTATGCACACTTTCCTGATGTAAACCCAATCTCATAGAACGTTATAATAACAGTGTTTTCAATGCTGATACGTTATGGTTTCTAAATATAGTAGAACTATAAATTACCAGGATTGCATGTTTTACTGTCGGTTGTATTGAGTGTGTATCCGTTGACACAGGCGCAAGTGAAGCCGACTGGGAGGTTGATGCATGTCTGACTACACTGACTCGTCAGATCAGAACACTCGTCCACATCTGCACACAGGATAAATGAGCAAATGAAAAGTGACTAATTGTTTATCACAGATATCAAACAAAAACAAGGCAGCTAATATGACTACGGATTGCATTGATTGCGACACTCCCTGACTAGGCAGCATGCGACATCTATGTCTAGTTTCATATAGTACATTATACACAGCTGTAGAATCATGTTATTCAATAATCGCATTATTAAATTAATACAAACTATCCTAAAAATGTATTTATCTATTGCTGACACATCTGCCATCCAGCGGCCAATTTCATTTCGCAGTATATTTTGAAATGAAACGTCGTGCTGTTAAAACTTGTCAAGCACAGATATATGTTCAAAATGTGTATCCATGTATTGGTGACGAAACAATAACAGCAAAAATAATATTTACGTTCCGCCATATTACATTGTATGAAATGCAACACATGCATGTAGATACTAAAGTATAGCGTCTTTTCAATAAACTACAAACCTATGCAGAGTTTCGGTCCCGATCCTGAGGACGTATCGATCTGTCCGAGTTTGCAAACACACTCGTAGCTACCAATCAGATTATTACACAGCTCGTTCTCGCTGCAGTTATGTTTCTCAAGACACTCGTCAATATCTGCAACATTTGTAGAGTTTCAATACATTTCAAAAGTTAGTTTAAACTCAAATTTAAACTTTTTCACCTACGACCTCGGCGTATAATTAAACGTTGCTTCCAAAAGACGTTAAAACACAATACTCCGCCTTGTTACATCCGATTTCAGATCATATCATCATCATCCAAGCACTGTTAAAGCCCAGCCTTACACATATTTTATCCAACAGAAATGCAGTACAAGTATAAAAAACAATGGCAGTATTTCATTGGTAGGCAAGTCATATTAGTATTATGTATATTTATAACAGTTATTTAAATTCTACTTCTGTAGCTACTTATGTCTATTGAGTGAATGTTAATTCTGATATGAATATGTAGTTTATACCAATGCATTTGGATCCATTAGCCCGGTATCCGTGCAAGCAGTCAGAGCAAGTATATCCGTCCACACCCTGCGGACCGGCTGTCAACAACTCAGCCTGATGTACTTCCGCTTTCTTATCCGTACAAATGCGTCCAACACCACACATTCCACTCACACCAGGAGCGAACTGTCTGCAGGAGTCAAAGTCCAGTTCACAAAACGAACCTGGAACAAATAGAAATTGAACAATCGGTCAATTTACCGTATGTCATACATAAAATGTGCATACATTATCATAGCAACGGATTTGTGATTTAATTGTGTCAACGTCTATAAGTACAAACCAATGCAATCATTATAATACAAATAGTAGAATTACGAATTGCGAATCAAAAGTTCCGGTCATGAGCCATATCAGATAAAAACAAAATAACGAAAAGTAACAATATAGAACTCGCGTTTAGTTTTGATTTAGTAAATCACATGCAGCATTCTTACCAACACAGTTGTTCACTTCAGATTTACTACGAAATAATTATTAACAGAAATTTAAAATTTAGAAATTTATTGATTTTATTATTAACAGAAATAACAGCTTTCAGTGTTCATATGCAATAAATTGCATTAAAATCGTATATGCAAAATTTAAATGGAACAATGCAATAAATGCAACTGAAATTGAGATATTTGCAAGTGTAGTTACATCCACTTTGTGTCATGAAGGAGATCAAACTGTTAAATGATAAATACATTATGAAATGCCAGTGTGAACAGCACATATCGTTATTTTTAGCGAGAATAGTGGGTGCCGTTTGAAGGGATATTTTGATCAGCTGCAGTACATTACTAACAGAAAACCATTCGTAAAACAATGACGATGGCAACCCTATTATAATTATCAGTATTATTTTTGTATTCTAAACTGATGACGACGATGGCGATTAAAGTACCGTATACGCGCCTCTGATTCAGCTCTTGTTGTTGAAACATGTGCGTGATGTCAAGTTTTGTATTGTATTTTATTGCATGCATTGTTGCAAATGCAAAAAGTCTACTCAAACAAATAAAGCTTGTCTGTTCAAGTCTATTTACCTTCGTACATGCCGACTTTACAGTCGCACGATGCGAGAGTGAAGGGATCAGTGACGTTGTATTCTGACTGTAGAACGTCCCAGACACAAGTGCCGTGCTGTCCGGTACAATCACAGAGGTCTATCTTCACAACTCTTGGAACAGCTCGCGCATCCGTCGAGTCTCTGGCTGAGATCCTACAGGAATGAAGTCAGTTAAAAGACACTTGATTGTTATGAAACGTCTTTGAAGTTTTGTGCAATTGCTAATTATTTGCCTACTTTTTATTGTAAACTTACATATTTCTATCGGGATATAAAACTGAAATCATGATTTTGAAATTCAAAACACAACGATTATTTTATGATATGAATGTAACTACGAGTCTATGACTATAATTAACCACAATTATTGATAAGATGACGAGGTCATAACGATGATGATGATGATGATGATGATGATGATGATGGTGATGTCGATGAGATGATGTCCCACTCGTTCTCTACACCACCTTCCGAAACCTCAAGAGACATAAAACAAACGATCTTTCATGACACAACAAATGATATAATCAACCCAAGTTCATGTTCAAACACAGACTCTGAAGAACAAACACAAGCTTATTGAAATACACACAACCTTAGTTGCAAATTAGCTATCAATTAGAGAACCAAATTGGACAAATTGCACTACAAATAAATTCAACTGAATACCTACTCCCAAGAAGAAAACGAAGCCCACTAGCACAGCTTCGGACCGAAACATCTCCAAAACTTTTAACGTATCTTAGCTAAATTAATCCAAGCTAATACCCTTCCAAAACCTGCCCAATATGCAAACTATCAGATCATGACGTCCATCATCTATTCAACTGCAATATGATACCAACTTCCCTAACTGCTACAATCGACGTTTGGAATAATCCAGCCTGAGTGGCTAACTTGCTCACCAGGCGGGATCAGGAGGTTGGCAGCCACTAGAACGATGTGTATGGGAGCGATCTTCGATGTCATGGATCGCTGAAGTCAAAAACGAATAATGTCGATGAGAATGAATCAAAGGCTGATATTATGATTATGATTGCCCCATTACGGATAAACCAGTAGATGGTTGGAGTCTGCAGCTTTACCAAATGCAGACAAACTATGTAAAGCATTCTGGCGACTCACTCGAGCACAGTTCTATTGTGATGAGTTGGTGTCCAAGTAAAGATCCAAGTTCTAGAATCAGGCGTCGTTCTGTCTAACGTGTAACCGGTTGCATTTGTATTGAGAAGCGGTTGTAGGTTCACTGTTTCTGCAGGATTAGAACTCGTGATAGTGATGCTGATGTTACAAGACTGACCGACCACACAACGCACAGAGTCTTGAGATATATTCACGTGCAGTATATTCTGAGCTGTGAAAACATTGACATAATGCAATATTATAAATATTTGCAGAAATATGAGCAACAATATTTAATTACGTCTAAACTATTAACATGAACTATGTTCATTGACGAAACCAGTTAAGCACATAAGCTGGCGCTCACACGTGTCATGCTAATGATTTATCTATCTCCAAGTAAAGTCTTATATTTCATCTAACAATTTTTGCCTCTCTTTCATCCCATGGTTGCCTCCCAGAGTTAGCAAAGATTGCTTCCCTTGCTTTCTCAAACACCTGCTTGCATCAAGCAAATTAACGTTATATTTAAACCTTTCTATTCCGCATCTTAACATCATAATGACGGCATATACATACTATTATTATGTTGACATTGGTAAATCCAAAGACATTATAACAAGTCTAGAACAGACTGGAAATAATCAAAAAAGAATGGGCCTCTCGGAAGTCACGTGACACCAGGCAAATGTAATTATTATTTGTATTATTTTATTTTTATTATCAATTATTAATAAGCAATTTATTATTATTTAATTATAAAACTAATTATTACCAATATTTTTTTCATTATGATAAACGATTAATGATTTAGAATTAATGACCTTGACCTTTGATGTCCAGCTTCAATGTAGGATTTATCTTTGATCTTTGATGCCTGGCGTCACGTGGTACATCTGGTTGTACCATTTTCATTGGATGAAAGTATTGACCAATGCCTCTCTATTCTATTAATAGCTCTATGGGTAAATCATCTCAATAACAACACTATTTAGCCAAAGCAAGACACTTAGTTGGACGAGCGAATATCGTATGTTCTACACAATATATGTGACACGATTCGTTGGTTATATATAAGGTGCAGGGGACTAAGCTTGCAAAACATTCTAAAACCTGCAGCATGCTATGTCCTATTTTATCTCCTTAATGATATAATGGACAAATAAATGATCAGCACACTCGTTGACATAATGTACGTATAGCGCTGCAAAATGAACGATGACAATGCAGCCACCGACAGAAGCAAATTTGTAATTTGACCGAAGATTACATTAGCATGCAATAATAGGTCAGCTTAAAAAAAGTCAGAAAAGTAGCTGAAAACAAATAGGGGCCGACATCTATACCTAGATTGTCTAAACAGTAAATGATTCATGTTCTCTGTTGAGCACAATTACAATATGATATTTGACACAATTAGCCTAACCTGAGATTTACTATTTTAACGTTAAAATAGAACGCTTTGGACGTCATATCTGCATTCATGGATACTAACACAGCAATACACGAGTCGCTCGATTGGTCTCCCCGGATGTGCGGGTCGCATTGGCTAGAGCGGCGTTACCATTGCTCAGCACGTAATCCTGCTTGCAATGCTGATCAGTTCCACACAGTTGATCAGCTGCTTGCAGAACGGAGGCAGGCGTGTCTGGGGGAATTCCAAATGCCGGTCTGAAGTTAGGATAGGTGAAATTCTCGGCTGCCAATCCTGGGCGGTAGTAGAAAAGAGACTCACCTGGCCGTAGAGCCCCTGAATACATGCATACAAACAATTCGCTTGGACCGCTTGGTCAAATGTATTAGAGCATAAATTGCTGGATGTTAATATAGTTTATGGTTTAGACATTAATCAATGTAGTGCTAGTGAGGAAGGTTACCCGGTAAATGTATAGTTCGCTTGACATGTTTATTTGTTTTATTCAATTGATTAAAATATAAACAGAGTGAAAAGCGTTATGCTTGGAATAAGAGACCTTTAATATATTAAGCCGGTAAATTAAAGAATGAAATGATATGATAGGAAAGGCTGCATACACAGAAGAAAGAAGGAACGCGACTGCTGCTGCAAATAAGGCGATAAGCATGTTAATAGAAGAAACAGACAGAAGTCTATTTCGATAACAAACAGAACCAGTAAAGCGACAACGTAATTCATGTTTAGTAAAACAGATTACAAGCTTCGTAAAATGTGAATCTGATTTTAATGCCAAACGAACTTGGTAGAACAGGTAGGTGAGTTGAATCATATGTAATAGGTTTGCGAATAACTTTTTTTTAGAAACAGGCATCGGAACAGTTAGTCTATAATTGAAAAAGCGTAAAATGAAAGACTCAAATGATCAAAATATTGTAGTGATTAATCACACCAGCAGAGTTCACTTAACATAATCTAAATGATGATGAAGAATGTCACAAGTGTAGAAGGAGATACCCAAATTTCAAGCCTACTTCTGAAAATGTTTCGACGCTCAAGATGACATTGTAGCCAATATACATCGACTTTCAACAAAATCAAGCAAATTAAATTATACATATATTAACATAGCTTCTTTTTGAATCATAAACGCAAATTTATACAATTTACTTTACATTGATACCGATTGCATGCAGTACATACACGTTTGACCGAATTTGATGAATATTTCTTCCTCGGTGGAATTCCGGCTGAGAGGTGCTGTAGCGTCACGTGGCCACAAGTCATCGTCCGGATCACCGTTGATCTTTCCATACAATCCGAAAGAATCGCCGGGCGGATTGCTCGGCATTTGTAGGATAGCCTGGAGCTGACCGCCACCAATAGAACAACTGAGTGCTATTCCTGTAAGCATATTAATGTGCATAGTCAATCAGTTATCTCTCACTCGCCGTATCTCTCCCTTCTGTATATCTCTCCCTACCTCCGTCAATGTTGACCATCTGCATTTCACATTTAGCACTGTCCAATATTACCTATTCACAGCAGCTGTTATCTTCATTCATGAATGAGCGATATCTTAGCTATTTCATTAGCACTTATTATATTCGGTTTTCACATTTCTCTCATTCAGAGTTCTAAAAAATCATCAAGCTATACCACGATTAAGATATTAACATTAATATATATATATATATATATATATATATAAACTGTATATATATACTATATATATATATATATATATATATATGTACAATATATTTTACTTATGTATATTAAAGTACATTTAAGTATTTGTTTTTAACATATATCATAAAGAGGTGATGTTACGCGAAACATCACCTCTTTATGATGGTACGTGAAAGTTATTTAAGTTATATCTAATTTATTTAGTAATAGTGCATTTTGTTAGCTCTGCTCACACACGCTTCTTCTGAGCTATGACGCCTCGAACTGTCTCAAGTATCTTTTTTAGTATCAGCTAGATTCACTGCAGCTAAAGTTAACAGCGTTGCTGCTGCTGCTGATATATCGACGTAAGGTCGATTCACAACAAAACTATCGACTGTGTTTTCTTAATGACACATTCTTTGTCACGCGAAACATAAAGAATGTATCATTAAGTAAGCATTGTCGATCAGTTTTATTGTGAATCGACTTTACGTCGATTAAGCTGCAGAAGCGGCAGCAGCAACGCTATAGCTCTGCTAACAGTTACTTTAGCTGCAGTGATGCTAGCGGCTACTAAAAAATATACCTGACACAGTTCGGGGCGGCAGAACTCAGATGAAGCTTGGGTGATTCGAGGTAATAAAATGGACTTATGCTAAATATACTAGATATAACATTTAAAAAGTAATTTTCAACATCAATTAATGTTTACATGTTGGGGTGATTTAGATAGGCGACAAGCACCAAAACAAAACTTTTTGGAGAAGACTGGATCTCGACGGGGATATTTGAGCGCAGTAATTTCGTCCGTTATATTATTATAATTGCAATCGCACGTCTTTATTTTACAATCACTCAGTTATAGTACACACTTATATTAAACTATTAACAATTGTATAAGAACGTAAGGCGTCTGCAGCAGGCTTATCCACAACGGCTTACTACGAGAGCACTTACGTATTATCAGTGTTGGGCAGTAGTTAACTACTTAGTAGTTAACTACGTAGTGTATCTACTCAAAAGTAGTTAGACCAAAAAGTTTAACTACTCAAAAGTAGTTAGTAGTTAGACAGTAGTTTAACTACTCAA